>JAVQJL010017179.1:0-58328 GCA_036024295.1 Nannoperca obscura | reverse complement strand
ACACACACACACACACACACACACAACTTTAGCCTCCAGATGTTTGATATGATATCCTGTAAGTAGCCATCAAGTGCATATTTAAGACCCTTTTACAAGGTTCATATTTTAAAACAAGTCTGCTGGAAACATTAAGAAGTCAGCTCGTAGATGGTTTTCAACCAACTCCCAGATTTAAAGATAATTAGCTAGGTAGCTACAGCTAATAAAATTTATTTTCATTGGCTGGTAATGACAAGGCCGTTTTTGTTGACTTCTGTGTGAAACCCAGCGTTTCAGAAATACTGATGAATTCCGAGTGTTGTTGTAAACTGCATATTGTGCCGTCCAAGAGTAGAATGCTTGACATGCGTAGCAACACTCAGGGTGGAGGGGCTTAGCGAGGGGCCAGCTGATGCCATCACCTGTTACCCAGGGATCAGTACCATCATAAGTGCTGCCAATGCATTTTTTTCTTTGATTACATTTATGGTGGATTTAAAGTTACTTTGCTTATTCAGCTGCTTGAATTTTAAGTAATCTAATTGTCCTAAAAGCCTTCAGCAATTCGCATTACCATGAGGACGGAAGTGTGCCCTCAATCTGCCCTCTAAATCACGAGATAAGTGTTTTTAAAGTTTCGCGCTTGGCATCGGGTTGTTTACGGCTGTCTGTGCTGTGAAGTAAACGGTGAAATTAGTGTTTTATCTCCTTATATGCCAAGTTCAGGAGGACACACTGTTGGTGTTGTGGCAGCCTGTGGGTGATGGGATGGATTTTCACACAGCACTCCAAAGGAGGTTTTTGTCTCCGCCGGCCAAAATTACCACCATGAAATCAGTGCCTGCTGAAGACTGTGCTGAGAGAAAGGCAGAAGAGAAAGGAGTCCCTTTAAAGGCCGAAAGGAGAGGAGAAAATATAGCAGGGTTTTTTATGTTTACAACCCCATCAAATGTCCCCAGACTGGTGGGAAAGCCCAGTAACTGTAATTTGAAAGACGGTTTGTGTCTTATTTGTCTTTCACCGGTAAACCAAAACAATCAGTAAAATGTTTGCAATGTAACTAAGACCAGTCATATTTGGATATTCCTGTTCCACGTCAGTTGACTTAAAACCCAGACCTAGAGATTTATTCCACCCCGGGAGCTGAAGTCACCTGCTCTTGGCTAAAGCTACCACCAATGCGACTACCATTCACCAAGTTGGGACCACAAGACCTTCAGCTGGGCTTTCGCAGCTTCCCAAAATAGTTGCACATTATACGCCTCAAGGCCTGAGCTGGCATCACAGTAGCCTTAAGGAAACTACATCAAGTGCAATGTTTATGGCTTTACTTTGTCATGGGCTTTCATGTGAGCCCAGACGATATGGTGTTTTCATCCAATGATGCATGACAAAACAAAATGTTTATCACTGGATCTTGAAGGCTGCATTTGAAGAGCAGTGTCACCCGTACGCCGTGTCCTCACATCAGCTCACCTTAGTGTAAGTGAAAGTGGAAGTTTATCTTTCTCCAGGAAATATCTCCTTTTTTTTATATGAATTTATTATGTGTGCATTATTGTTAATATTGGGATATTGCATCCAACACACTATACCTTTACTGACAGAAGGAAAGGGCTGTTTGTACCGGAGTGTGACAGGAAAACAGTGTACTTCGGCATGAAGACATAAAAGGCCATTGTGAGATGTGTAAGTAGCTTATTTACTAAGTTCCCTAATGTTATTTTTGCCATTGCAGATGTCAATGGTAAACTCTTTTCTTCTTTTTAATTAAAAGAAAAGGCGCATGGTGATTATGTTTTCATGTTCGACTACAGAGGCACATTCGGTACTTGGACGGGGAACACCACACAGCAGTCCTTCTTCCTCTAGTTAGCTTACTTCACTTGCCTTTATGTTTATAGGGAAGTTTTTCAGATCTTCCAGAGCCATGTGACTCAGGGAAAGGGCGTGTTGTTTTTAAAAAGCTTGCCATCGGCAGACTAAGTATACCCTTTACTGGACCTGACTCCTCATTTGGCTTTGCTGTGGCCACTTTAGGTCGACATGCTAGCTCAACAGGGGCCCTACAACTAGTAATTACATAGGAGGGTTTCCATTTAACATCCCCTGTATAGTGTTGCCTTCACACAAGCTATTTTCCTCAATTTAGACATTTGGGTTGTCATTGATGGCTTACCTAGATTTTAATTCTACCTACTTGTCATCATGCAGCCTTAAATGTAGATGTGATCTAATGTCGCGAATGTAGCGGATCATGCCGTTTAATCCTTGATCTGGCTTTTTAAGTTCAACTTTTCCTCCCATCTGTCATCCAGTGAGCTCACCATGGATAATGTAAAATGACTGCTGCATCATCTGTTGCAGTTTGATGATTTCCTTCATACGACCAATAATCAGCTGTGCAGCGGAGGCCATCCATGCAGCTGTTCACTGGCTTTCAGATGACTGTTAACATGATGTGGTTTCGACACGGTGGCTTTGCACTTCACAACTGAAGGCTGACGTCTGTCTTCAGTGAATTCCGGATGGTTTGGACATGGACTAGCACTGCAGGTTGAACTGTGATTTATTAAGTTAGACTGTACTTGAAAGTAAGGGGAGCTCCACCAAGATTGCACATCATAGTCAGTTTATTGGTCTTGGGGAGTACTAATAGTGCATGTATGGGGAGATAAAAGTTCACCGGGAGCTGCAGAAGTAACGTATTTTGAGTCGGCATTGGTTGGGGCTGAAGACTACACATTTGGAAATCATCAAATCAAAAACTTTTTGTGGAGTTATAAAGAGGTAAGCTTACCACACCGCTTTAGCCCACTCCTTGTCTCTGCTTGAAGCTAGCGGCTCGAGGCTCGAGGCTACATTAGGCGAGTTGCATTGTGGCCAATATAGTTGGCAGGTTTTTGACAAGGAAAAATAATATATTGAATGACGACAATTATTTCTGGTTCTGCCGCATTGATTTTTATCTTTGTGTTGCCCATGGGTGGCACAAACACTGGAGACAGATTGGAAGTGTAATAGTCAGCTGGAGTTGTAATATCAGTATCTTGCATAAGCAGAGGCTATAAAGCTTTGGTTGTCTACTCTCAAAATGTCAAACACTTCATCAGCCTGTGGGGAAACGCAACCCAAAACACTGATGCAGCTGGCAGTATTTTAAAATGGGCCCTTGCTCCCTGTCTGGTCTTATAAGAGGGATTTGATGCCTACAGTTGGCATCATCATGTCAACATGTGAGCGTGCTCAAGTCTCTGCCACATCTATAGCCAAACTCCATTAATCTGCAGATGACATTGGAGCAGACATCTGTCGCCATCAGTGTGTCATCCTCCAGTATTTAGTTTCAAGTGAAGGGTCTCTCGCTCACTCACTTTCTCTTACAGGCCTGGCTCCATAATATCCCACAGTACACCTGGAGTATAGCCCTGGTGCTGTTGGAGAAAGACGCACCAACAGTATTTGGAGTGCTACTGAAGGACACTGAAGCAAACGGAAACAGAATGTCCAGCACAAGTTCCTTAAGCCCTTGGTGACGTTTTAAAATGTCTTGTTTTGGCTGACAAAAAACAACAAAAAGATTTTCAGTTTAATTTCATAGAAGGTGAAGAAAAACAGAAAATATCCACATTTGAGAAGCTGGAACCAGTGAAATCTTCCTTTTTCAAAGATTTGTTAGATGATTGATCAGTTACCAAAATGGGTGTGATTCATTATCCACCGACAGTCACGTGATCATTACATCACTACCAGTTATGATGTCAATATATGAGAAATTAGCAAAGCACCCTGATTAGCATAAACTGTCAGTGCTGTGTTATCACTATTCCCACAGCTGGGTGGGTACTGTACATGGTCCTGTTGATTAAGTCATACAACTAAGAAAATGTGGCGCATGCACTGAGTTGCCAGTTTATTAGGTACACCTTGGATTAGACCCATGTGAAGGTTATAATGTTCTGTTTTTGTTGACCGTTTTAGAGGTGTTGCTTCCACTTTATGGTAATTTTGGAAGCTGTAGTTTGAGTTTCATTGTACAAAATGGTGTTCCTGTTATTTAGCCTACGCTTGTTAATAGAAATGGTGTGGACAAAATAATAGAAACTCCTCAACAGCACCACACACATCGGCTTCCGAAGTTTTCTTACAGTTGAATCAACACCTCTAAAACTGTTTTAAACAAACATTTATTATAAAGATAGGATTTATTGCAGGACTGTTGTATTAGACTGCATAGGTTTTAGCTAGGTGTGCATAATACACTGGTAACTGAGTAGTTTTGTCGGAAGGTTGGTGCACAGCATGGAAATAGAGAGATTCTTTCCACAAAATATATCAATTAAAGCACATTTCCCATTACACAGTTTGTTTGTGTGCGGTTAGGCCCATTGGTATTATAGCAACAGCAGAAAAAGCAAAAAAAAGAGTAGCAGCCTCTTGGCGTGCTGCAGCAAAAGGAAGAAGAGCATCTCTGTGCATTGATGCTGATGATGAGTGAGTACATGGAAAAGAGAGCCAGTGAGGGAAAAGAAGCAAGGGGTTGGAGTTGTTGGCAGGCGCTGAATGTCCAACTCCCTCACATCACCCTCCATCACACCATGTGTCCTTACCATACTCTCTGCTCACAGGATGTGGAGCTTCTTTTCTGCCCTCTCCCACATTGAAAATGAAGTGGCACGCAATGAAGCCAATATGTGACAAGTCATCCAACCCTTTCCTCAGGGAATAAGATTCTCTTTGTTGCTTTAGTTAATATAGCTTCTGTCCACTTTTTTCTTGTTTTTTCCTAATATTTTAACGGATCGCAATCGGCACAAACAAAATCCAGTAACTTTTAAGTGGTGTTCAGACCAAGTTGAGCCCTCCATTCATTTGAATGAAGCCAGTGAGCAGAAGGTTTGCAGTGGAAATGGCTTTGCTAGATTTGTTACTGAAAAGTAGCAGATAACTTTTTCAATTAGCTTCAAATTGTCTTCACATGTCTGCACTGTGACACAGCCTACAGTGTAGCTACAGAGTGTAAATTACGCTTTATTTCCAAGGTACCTGCAGGTATAACGCAAAGCAACATTTTCCATTCCATTTTCAAAAATTCACTGATTCATAGTTTAGATATTTGCTGTATTGACTCTGCATGTGGAGTATACATTATGGATGCAACCAATCCAATCTTGGCATCAGTGTCTACACTGACCTGATTAAACAGACCCGGTATTAGCAATGACATGACAATCCACATTAAATAAAATTTTATTTTGTCAGTGTCATTATAAAATTCAGTGAATCTGCAAAAAGTTGGATCTAGCTGACTCGGCTCAGGAGAGGACACTGATTAGTTTATATTACTTTATTAGTTTATGACGTTTATATCGATGTTGGAAAGAAGAAAGTTTCTACATTGTGGGAAAGGAAAAAGGAACGGTCGGGTGGGAACATGGATAAACTCATCGAACATGCAGAAGGAGAGCAACCAGTCAAATGCACATTAAGTGCACTAAAAGTTGCTCCAAAAGTCAAATGTTTTTGCTATTCTACATAATATACTGGATGTGTCTTCACCGCAGTTCTGGCTTGCTGATAGGATTCCGCGTCTTGCGCTGAAGTCTGTTGACTTATTGTGCCACGTTTTATCTGCTCCGACCAGAGGGAAGTGGTTTTTCTTCGCGTTTTCTCCATTTGTTACAATCCTACAGATCCGGCTTGTAAACCTGTTGGCCTTAAACAAAGATTGTTGGCTGTGAAGACGCCACTCTGCATCTCCTATCATTTTGCCCTTTACAAGGCCACTGCTCTGCCTTGAGTAAGAAGTGCAAACAAGCTTTCTTTGACTAATTTGGGAAGAGTGTAGTTGCAGTAGGCTGCCTTGGTAATTCAGCGGTCATTGTGGTCATGCTTAATTAGCTAACAGTGTGTGACAAAGGGGAAAAACAATAATCAAAAAGTATACAGCTGCAAATCCCCCACCCAGTCGTTAAATCTGGTTACACATTGATTTATTGTGATGTATGAAATGGCTTGCACCCCCCCTAATGATTTGTTTGCGTTGCATAAAGATATAAAGGCACTTCCCAGATAAAGTTGAATCATTTTTTTCCCCTCTTCATACTCACTAGCACATTCAAAGTGCTGGTGATAGGCAAAGCTCCAGTTTCCCCCTCTCTGCCCCCTGTCCTCAGTGGGCAGCTTGCCAATGTCTGTGCCCAGTTAACAGAGTGCTGGGAACCCCAAGGCCCCAAGCAGGTGTCAACCTCCCTGCCCAGCCAAAGGAGCTGAGAGGGAAACACAAAGGGCTCAAAGAGACCTGCCAGCATGGTAACCGTCTTAAATATCCCAGGCCAGTGTGGCCACTCCTCTAAATCTCTCAGCAGCATAGGGTAGCTGCCAGTTTGCTCTTTCTGCCACTGTAACACTGACAAAGAGGTTTGAAGCTTTTTTTTTTTTTAAGCTTTGCCCTGAATGGGGTTTAGAGTCATAAATTTGATAGAGGACATCAGGAGTGCAGAGATAGGATGAGTCTAGTTTGAGGCTTTTTGTTTATGCAGTGTGCCACTAGAGAGCTTTTCAGAGGATAAACTGAGAGAAATGTTGTGTGTCTGGGGTTTTCATCCAGGATTCAGTATTGTCATCTCATCCATTCACACTGTGCCTACGTCACTGTCTGTTTAACAGTAACAGATTCTGCTGCCGTCATCAGTTGACCGTTTATGGAGCATCTTTATGGGATGCTTCCAGATCTCATGGGCTTGTGTGATCTTTTGAAAACACTGGCTTGGCCCAAGGCTAAGCTGTTCTGGCATTTAGATTGGCAAGACTGTAAAAGAAGTGGATGAGAAGGAGAAGCGATGCCTTTCTCTCTCCTTCATTCTCTGTCCTCTCTCCGTCCTCTGTTCATTGTTGAATACTCTGCAGTGATGATGTGGATGTGATGGGGGTGGAGTGGAGGCTACCCTCATCTTCAGCAAACAATAGGTCCTTGTGTATTTGACCCCCTCTTTAGCAGAGTGGAGTCCATGGCTAGGGCTGAAGCCGGGATGGAATTCCATCTTTGCCAGATTTAGTCGGTGGATACCCTCACGAAAAAAAACAACAATCCCAGTATCGGGAGGGGTCATACCTCTGAGGCCATTTGTTCTTATTTACAACTACATCAATAACCAATTATCATTCTCACCCTTTTTCTCTAGCTGTGGTAGACCCTCATTGACTGTTGACATGTGCTGTACCACATGATGTATCTCCCCCTCGCCTGGGTAACGGATTACTACCCTATATTTGAGTGGAATGAGCCACAATGGTGCTACTGGGTCATTTAACAGTAGTTGGCAATGATTTATTTGACCTATGGCATTATCATTTGTTCTCTAATTTTGGGTATAAAATCTAAAATGAAGACAAATGAACTAATACATTCTCAAACATTCAAATAATTGTCTTGTAAGATAGTATATTTTGTCATTTATTTTCATTAGGGCATCCTTCCGCACCTTTTATTGTAAGTTTTAGTGAACGCAGCTCTTTTCAGTAGCTTGAATGCTAATTAAATCCATATTACTGGGACGTGATGAGACTGCTTGTTGGTTCCCATGAGAGAAAAGTTATCTCATTCTCGACTTACAAGACATCCGATAACCTTTCATCCCCTTCCGCGTGTGACCGGCCCACCCATTTTGCAGAGGTGTGTGATGCAGGTACTTCTGCTTCTTTTAAGCATGCTGTGGAAAACCAGAATAACCTGCTTTGTGCCAGATCACTTTACTTTCTTTCTTTTTTTTTAAAGAGAACTGCACGTAGGCACCTGACCAGGCAGAACCACCTGCCTTCTGTTTATTACAACAGCCTTGGCCTTCAGCAAACAGACATGCAGGCTCCACAGCGCTCCCATCATCGATCCAGAGTCATTTCCAATATCGTAAAAGCCAACTTGATCCATGTTTAAAGAAGAGAAAAGCCAGGCTACAAAGCTGGCGTTGTGCAGACACCACCCACACCGCACCTTTCACATGATTGGAGAAAAAGGAAGCACTTGAGACACAATTGAATTTTGTCAGTTAATCCCTTATTTAATACAAATTTAAGGTAATAATATTTACAGAGTAATACTATTTGCAGAATAAACAAAGGTAATCAGTCCTCTGTCCATGTCAGAATGAATTTGGTTGATGAACCAGATTATTCTGCATGTGCCCTGCATTGCAATAAATTTGGCAAACATTGCATGTATTACAAGCAGGATTAAGAACAGATTTCAGGATTTATTTTAATATTTTACTTAAGCTTTAAAGCATGAGCCCCCCCACCAGCTTCTCTGCTGACCCAAAACAGGCGACAGTGAAATGTGGTTTGTTCAACCAGAATATATTAGTTTTAGACCCAAAAGTCCCAACAAAATGACTGAAAGATCAAAAATATGATTATTGTAAAAAAAAATGTTGATATTTTAGAGATGTAGCTTCCAAAATAAAATATGCAGCATTTCAAGGTAACACCATGGACTTCTTATTCAAAATTTTTATTGTGACATTGTTTTCTATGTTTAAACATGTCGTGATCGATTGAGGCCACTGGTTACCAAGAGTGCCGACAACCAATTATTATATCCCTTGTCGGCATTTGGGTATGAAGAAACAAAGAAAGATATGAAAACTTAAGGTTTTATAGAATATTAAACAACATCAACCTCCTGAGGTGGGCCTGCATAGGTTATACACTTACACAAATGGCACAGGGCAACCTAATGGGGTCCTTATCAGGCATATCCTGAGGCGAAGGCACCAGCAGAGAGCTGTTAAAAGGCAGAGAGATCACAGTGCTCCACAAATTGGCAAATGGAAAAAGACACCCGCATCTGATAAGAGCTGATTGCTACCAGGAAGTCTGTCATTGTCATTAATTACTGTGTCTCAACAATAGTGCAGTGCAGAATAAAGTTTTCAATTGTGGTAATTTGTTGCAGAACGCATAGCAACAATAAACTTGTGTCATACTGTTCATAAGAGACACTACATTAAGTGCGTGCGCGTGCGCGTGTGTGTACAAGAGCTGGTGTTTTTCTGCCACTGCTGTAAGTCATTTTAGACTCCCTCTATTTCCTCCTTACTGATTCCTCATTCGGATGGAACTCCACATCCATCTGTTTTTCCTGCTCTGTCATTTAACCCCACATTTCTGAAATGGTTCCAAGTTCCAAAAGCAACCAGTCATTTACAAGACTGCCTTTCAGATGTCCTTTGGCATGAAAGTATGAAAACTGCCAATGGCAGTTGTTTCGTAACGCTAGTGAGAGTTTACTTCCTCTTTGTGTGTGAGAGAAACAATACAACTGATTCATGAACATAAAGGAGAAAGGAGTAGCATTAGGCCCTGATTTTATAGGTGAATTTGGCAGAGCCCAGATGACTACCGTGTACACTGTTTGCGTAAAAACCCAAACAAATAAAGTAAATGAATTCGAAAAATGTTGTTATCAAGAGCTCACATGATGTAGGCACATTGGGTTTTTCGATATTTCATAAGACTGCAACTGTCAGTTAATCTGCAGATCGTTTTGTTTATTAACTGATTAATCATTTAGTCTAAGAGATGTCAATCAGTCATTGTGTCGCTGAAACACATCAAATAGCTTGTTTTGTCTGACCAACAGTCGAAAACCGAAAAATATTTCATTGACTCTCATTTATGTAAAAGAATAGCTGGAACCAGCAAATGTGTCATACAGTGGTTTTTCCCCCCCTGTTTATAATAATGACTATGCATGTGACGTAGTATACTAACCTATGCGATACAAAAGAGGATGACTCAGTCCTGCAGGCTATCAGTATGAGGGAAGTGGATTTGATGCCTGTCCCCTTTTAGTATCTGTGCTGCACGATAAGATCAGCCTGTGAGGAACTCGTTCATTTCTGCATCCTTTTGTAAAATATATATTTTTGGTGCATCAGGGTTTAGTGTATTGCTTTTCTTTTTGTCTTGCAGAGGAAACTTCACAGTTCCTAAGTTATCAGAGTCCAATATGGGATTCGGTGTGCTGGGAGTGTTTCTGGGGCTGCTCCTAGAGGTCTCCACCCATGGACCCCACGCTGTGCCTCGAACCTCTTGGAGACACCAAGGTAAAGCTTGATGTTTAAAATATAATATAAGTCATATTTCTAAATGATTACACAATTGATTGACAATCACAAAATGATGGTGTGATACGTGATTGACAGGAAAAACTGCAGTTTTGATGACTAATAATTAATTAGGTAAAAATACCAAACATATGTTAATAATACTAAATGGTATAATTTAGATCATACTACCACTAATAAAAATAACATACAATAATGACATACATTTTGGTAACTAAGGTCATTTAAATTGGTGTTATTTTATATGTATATACTAATAAAATATGTAATATTAGTTATTATTTAAGGTTTATTGTTAGCTACTTCCCTGCACTCCTGTGGCCTTTTTTACAGGAAATTCCTCCGACAGAGATCCAAATCGTTTCTAGTAAATATTCTTTTGAAACCCCTCTGCTGATTTAAATTGAAACTTTTCTTGTGTCACCGAGAGTCCAAAGTTACTCAATTTGGGAAGTAATACGTTGAAAACATTTAGTCACTCCACTAGCCATGCACAATTGAGCCTTTATACTAACATAGATAGATCTTTATAATATATCAACACTCAACTAAACGCAAGGTTCACAATAGATAGTTCTGTGACACCTGTTCTTTAATTTATCTCAAGGGACTGCCTGTCACCACAGGCTCTCAAGTTAAAGCACTTCCTGTCATACAGAAGTTCTCTTTGCATACTGCCGTTTACAGAAATAGCTCCAGTAACTCAGTCGGTCTGTGAGAACCTGTACAGCTCACCCTTTAACAAAGTTGAGTTTCTCCCCTCACTGTGGCATCGTCACTGTTTCAGTCCGTCAGTGAGGATATTTGCTTTCATCATTGTGGTGTTAATGTGCAGATACCTGCAACCCGAACCCACTTGCACCTGGCCACAGCCAAAGCCAGCCAGAGGCAAACGCTCTCACTAGGTTTGCCATCAATCACAACACACAGTATAACGAGAGATACACTCAACACAATGATAATGTGTCTCACTTACAGAGGCAGAAACATGTCTCAAACATCTGCGTTTGAGCTCAAAGTTGTGTTTGGTGGACTATATCTGTCATCTTTGTTGACATTGTTGAGATTTACTTATTTACTCTTGATGAACTCAAGGTGCTACTTAAATCTGCAACAATTTCTTTTTCCGTCACTTGAGGCAGCGGGAACAAGCTGTAAAAACATACTGAAATACTATCCGCTTATAAAGTTGTTATAATTAACTTGTTAACTTGGCTACCAGATTAATGCAAGCCCAATAGTCACTCTCCTTTTAGCTCTGCTTTGGTCTCCACCATCTCCTGAGAAAGATCTCCTGAGAAAGATCTGATTCTATGTTCAGTAGTTAGTAGCCGTGAGAGTGAACCATAGGCTGTATATAAAGATGGACGAGTGACCGCTCCCCAAAAGTGAAGCCATAACATCTCATTCGGTGGCTGGCTGCAGTATATGTCATAAGCCCCGCCTCCTCCATGTTTGGCTCATGCGTGTGAATATGTGGGAACTCGATACCGCGGATCACTACAAGCGACCACTTTGGCATTACACACTCATTTGATCCATTGTTAATATAAAATCAAAAATGAATAGCAGCTTTAAATTAATTTGCCAATACTGTTGAATACACATGTTGAAAGTCAAACTTGGCATGTTTAGTTTATGGTCGTTTTGGAAGTAATCTGATGACATGGTTTTTGCGCTCAGATTTAGATCTGATGGAGTTTTCCGAGCCTGAGATCTTCAACTACTCCACGTTGTTGCTGAGTGAGAAAAAGGATGCACTGTATGTGGGAGCCAGGGAGGCCATCTTTGAGCTCAGCAAAAAGAACGTGACCGTCAGAAACAACAAGGTATTAAAATACGAACACGATTTGTGACAATGAGAGAAACAAATACTTATAATTTCAATTATGAGTTTCTATTTCTTTATTTTTTTTCATTTTAAGGTTCAATGGACAGTTGCAGAAGACCCCATGAATATGTGCACGCTTAAAGGAAAATCAAAAGAGGTTAGTTCAATTATTCATATGTTGTTTTATCTGTCCTTATCTGTGGTGTCAGAATCAGTGTTAAAAATTAAGTCTACATTAAAATATCTGTATATTTGAAGTTGTTTATCTAATGTTGCTTTCCAGAGGGATTGTCTAAACTACATTCGAGTGCTCCAAGTGGTAGACGACGAGCAGCTGTACGTCTGCGGCACACACGCCTTTCAACCTCAGTGTGATTACTTGGTAGGTCAATGCTCTGTCCCTCCTTAACTGGGAACACCACACCGCACAAATAAACATGTGCTCGGGCTCGCCACTCATCGCAGCAACCTTTTAACTGAAATGTAATCTTGAACTCTTCTTTCAGAACCTCGCTGACTTCTCCTTGGGCGGTCAACCTGAAGACGGCAGGGGAAAGTGCTCCTTTGACCCCTCACAAAGCTTTACTACTGTCATGGTTGGTGAGTTGAGGCCAGTTTTATGTCATTTCACAAAGAGCTCTTTTGGTCGTCGGCCTTGCAGTAAAATGCACAATAATCCCCAATAATCAGGGGTTTTTGGGAGGCAAAATGGACTTGCTGGACAATAAATTTCTTTTTTTGTTGTTTTTATTCTATGTTTTTCTATCAGATGGAGAGCTGTACTCAGGGACATCTTATAACTTCTTAGGCAGTGAACCGATTATTTCCAGATACTCTCCATCCCAGTCCCTCCTGAGGACGGAGTACTCCACATCATGGCTCAATGGTGAGTGAGGGTCGGGACAATATGTGAACATCTTGAATTCATTCTCTTCAAGATTGTTAGGTTGTCAATACAACGAGGCATTCACAATAGAAGATCAATTGTCCTCGTCGTCCTATCCTATACTCCCTTTTAAACAACTCTCTGTCCCCTCTCTGCTCTCCTTGCAGAGCCCAGTTTTGTTTTTGCCGACGTGATCAAGGGAGAAGGGAGAAACAGAGTAGATGGCGAGGACGATAAAATCTACTACTTCTTCACTGAGGTGTCTGTGGAGTACGAATTCTTTGGCAAGCTGCTCATCCCCAGGGTGGCGCGCGTCTGTAAGGTCAGTGCACGTCACGTACCATCTGCACATACCGGCAGCATGCCTCTTAAGCCCTTATGTTCCTGTTGTCTGTGTGTGCACATCTTTCTCCATCTAGTAATCTTGTATCTGTTTTCTTGATCTATACGGAGCTCATACCATTGCACACGTCAGTTATGTTATTTATTGTGTCACGCACGTACACGCAATGAAACATTTGTCAGACAAAGAACTTGTGTCCTGTCCACAAAAAAGGTTCCCTTTCCTAAAATATAACTGAGTTTTATTTTAATAACCCTTCAACCAAATCCAGATGTGAAGCGACATTTTACTAAAAAGCAAACGCAGCATTTGCGCCACCCGTTTCTAGTGTTATTGTATCTCAACATAACACACATGCATGTCTTCGACTATTAGTGAAATTCTGCTTCACTCGAGGCTCCGCCCACGGCGCCTAACGTGCTGACAAACCTATCTCCCACAGGGTGACCTCGGGGGGCAGCGCACTCTGCAGAAGAAATGGACGTCCTTCTTGAAAGCCAAGCTGGTGTGCTCCATGCCTGAGCTCAACTTTGTCTTCAATGTAGTGCATGACGTCTTCATCCTGAAGGGGGCAGACTGGAGGGACACGGTCATCTACGGGGTCTTCACCTCGCAGTGGTCAGTGATTTAATTTGATCTTGAGTAGGGGATCAGTGAGGGTCAGACACAGAAAAAAGTAGGATATTGCAATATAATGCAGGTCCTTAAATTCACTTCTCTACCGCCTCCATCATCCTCCTCCTCCCCCAGGGCTAATGTGGGTTTGTCAGCAGTGTGCTCTTACAACATGACGGCTGTGGAAGAGGTCTTCTCCAAGGGCAAGTACATGCAGAAGGCCACAGTGGAGCAGTCCCACACCAAGTGGGTCCGGTACAACGGCATCACTCCTTCTCCACGTCCCGGAGCAGTAAGTAGCTTAAACACAGTGCGGACATTTAACAATTAAGTCTCAGTTTTGTGTAAATGCTTGTGCAAACTTTGTCTCAGAATTCTTGTCTCAGTTTTTTATATTATACAGAATAACATTACAATAGGGATGTGAACACATTTTACAATCTCCTGTCTGCCTTTTTTTCTCCACCAGTGTATTAACAACCTGATGCGACGGGACAGCATCAACAGTTCTCTCCAACTTCCGGACAAGACCCTTCAGTTTGTTAAGGACCACCCCCTGCTGGAGGATCCCGTCCTGCCCATTGGCAACGGACCTTGCCTCATCACCAAAGACGTCAACTACACTCAGATCGTCGTGGAGAGGGTCCGCGCGCTCGATAAGAACATTTATGATGTTATCTTCACTGCAACAGGTGAGAACACATCCACAAGTTAGGACTTGCTAATTTGAAACTCTTAAAAATAAGGATGTTCTTATAGTTTATTAGTCTCTGATGCTAATATTGAGGCAGTGCCAAAATCAAATATTTATTTTAACCAGTATTTAGTTTATTTTTAACCAGTAGTTCTTGTGGCTTTTATAGCTAGATAAGTCCTTTTGTTGATCCCTTACTCTGGAAATTTTAAAACCAAAGCCAAATCACCATTAAAACATACAATCAAAGAACAGCTGGTAAAATAAACAGTGACTGAATATACATGATTACTTTGGGTGTAAAGGAATTCTGTAAACATTATTCATCGTGGTTACATTTATAGTAATAAAGAAGATTCGATGATCAAGGCTTCCAGAGTCTGGCCATTTTTGGTTTAGGGACCTTGAAAGTGTGCGAAAAGTGCTTGAAACTGAAGCTGTACGAACCTTAACTATGTAAATAGAAATACGCCTTGTGTGGCTGATCATGCAGAACATCCTGCATTGTAATCTTTGTTTTAAAGAGGCTATTGTCTTTCTTCTGCTTTGACTGAATGATCGACATTTTACCGTCCTCCTCTTTAGATAAGGGAGTCCTGCACAAGTCAGTGGTGTTTGAAGGGGAAGTCCATACTGTGGAGGAGATCCAGCTATTGAAGAACTCCGAGTCCATCAAGAACCTGCTGCTGTCCTCTGAGGTCAGTGGCAGAGACAACTGCTGCACAAGAGTTAGAAAATGTGTTTTGAGCTCAGCAAATATACATAACACCTAGACGGGCAGCGTGTCTATGTGTTGTTATTAGTATGCTTAGTTGCCTATTTATACAGCTTTGTGTGTGTGTGTGTGTGTGTGTGTGTGTGTGTGCACGTTTTTCTGATGTGCTTACTCTGCTATGAAAAAAGCTCACGATAGGAAGTGACCAAGAAGATTGTTAACAGCAAAATCAGCAGTTCTCTAAATCCGCAGACTGCACGTAGTGTGTGTTTGTGTCAGTGTGTCTGTTGTTGGCAGACAGAAATGTTGCTGTTTTTTGTAGTGATTTTGCAGAGTTGCCCGGTTCAACCTAAGTTGTATTTCTAAATGTTTTTCATGTGAAAGTTTGTGCGCTCTTTCTTTGGCATATTTACGTGAACAACATCGTGCTTCCACAGACACGGTCCCTGTACGCTGGTTCAGACTCGGGTGTAGTCCAGTCACCCACTGCCTTCTGTGGCAAGTATCTGTCCTGCGCTGACTGTGTCATGGCCCGAGACCCGTACTGCGCCTGGGACCCTCCCACTGCTGCCTGTGTCAATATCTTTGAGGCTCCCAGCCAACGGCTAAGGTGAAATACCCTTCAAGCTAGATTTTGCAGCGCACGCTATCACTCATCTTTTTTTCTGCATACCGCTACTCCACTCGTGCATTTTGAGACTGGTTAACGAAAGAAAACCACCACTGAGAGACATCTGTACCGAAACTCCATCCAGTTTGACCTGCTTTACCATCTCCATCGTAGACTGCGTAATTTAGATTGTCATTAAAATAATGCTTGTTTGGTTTTTCAGGAGGCTTATCCAGAGCCTGAATGGTGACGCAGACAAGTGTCCTTCAGGTAGGGTGCAACATGCTCACATACGACCTAATAAAGAAGCTTTATAACGTGACGGTGAGAGTATAAAGTGGACAATATCAATGCTTTCTCCCTTCCTGACCCACATCCTGGATACTGGTTATCGTAAGACCACAACATTGAATGCTTTCATTTTCTAGACGTCCATTTTGTTTTGTCAGTATTGCACAGTCCTAGATGTAAACCATTTTTGTGAGATTTGTCCCCTAGTGGACACCTGTTTTGAGCAGGACACACTAAGGCCAGACTTTAACTGCCCAAAAGTCATTATTTTCTCTCTGTCTTGTGTCTCAGTGTCAGCTCGGTCACTGAAGGACTACCAGCGCGTGACAGTGAAACCGGGGAGCTCTGCTGAGCTGCCGTGCCTGGTAAAGTCCAACCTAGCCCAGGTGATGTGGAAATTCAACGGCTCGGCTCTCACCGAGGCCTCTCGCTTCCACCTCATAGCCGAAAACGGCCTCCTCATTTACAGCGTGGCTCCAGAGGATCAAGGTCACTACGAGTGCTGGTCAGTGGAATGGGCCCCCGCGGCCGGGAAGAATTTCAGCTCCCTCCTAGCTGCGTACGTCCTGGCTCTGGATCTCCCGCCCAGACCCCCACAGCGGGCGGGCCACATGACCACCACCCTCGGCAGCCAGGACACGACTAGCGCGCGTTCAGCCGAAGGTAATGGTGAGACAGACCAAGCCCCACTAACTTCGGCCCTCGCCCCTCCCAGCTTCACAGCCACCGTCCAATTCACCTCCCCGCCCCAAACTGACTCATCACTAACCCCGCCCCCCAGCGGCACAACCAAGTTCCAGCCGAAGCAGAACCTCCCCACTAGCTCCAACGCTCCCCGCCCAGAGAGCCGGGTCCCAGAGGCTGAATATTTGCAGCACAACAACAGCACCGCCCTCCTCTTCCTCTTCCTCCTGTTCTTCCTCCTGTTCCTGGCCGCGTTGGCGTACAACTGCTACATGCAGTATCTTCCGGCGCCTTGCCTGCGGCTGCGAGCCACTCTGTTGGGCAGTCACAAGAACGCCCATCAGCCCGAGTACCTGGCCTGTGAAGCGGGTCTAATGGAATCGTCTGCAACCGACAAAATCAACACGAAGGAGCCGCCGACGCAGAACGGCAGCCAGACCACTCAAAACCTGCGGGCGCTCCGTGACACTGGGTACGAGACCGAGCCGGAGTATGGCAACGGCCGCATCCCCTCTCACTGTTCTGTAGACGAC
Source organism: Nannoperca obscura (assembly GCA_036024295.1). NCBI lineage: Eukaryota > Metazoa > Chordata > Actinopteri > Centrarchiformes > Percichthyidae > Nannoperca > Nannoperca obscura. Next base: position 41,017 of record JAVQJL010017179.1, on the reverse strand, counting down.
AGCCCGTCCCAGGAGAAACCCTTCGACGTGGACTGTGAATCTCAGCCCATCCAGTTTGCAGATGCAGATTAACCTTGCCGCTAGCCAGAAGCTTCTCGTCTGCTTTTGTTCCTCAATTCAGGCGTCCCACTTCCCTGTAGAGACTGCAGTCTCATTTAGGGCTTGTGATGATGAAGCAGAAACTGTATTCAGGGGAGCTGCACCCCCTCAGATTAGTCCAGCAAGAAAAGCTATTTAAGTTCCAAATTGGAAACATTGTTTACCAAATTGGTGAGTTACCTTAATGTTTTCCAAATTGGACTTTTTTAAAAATTTTATTTTCTTTTTCTTTTTTCTTTTTTACAGCTTGGGTGAAGAAAATCTCCCAAAGCTTTTGCCTTTTTTCAAAGCAACGTGTAGGCTTTTGGACTTGGATAAACTTTTCAACATTACAGTCATTTCTCAGGGAAGATTTGCTCAGTACATTCTAGCCTAGCTTTGTTGTACAGTGACGCCATCTGCAGCACCCGGAATGTGGGCCTTAATCTCACCCAGTGAGGTGGCAGTGTGCGGTTTGAAGGTCAGACAAGGAGAAAAACGAAGTGGACAAGCGACGACTTGCATATTATAATAATGTTGGAATGAATCCAACCACTGTGTCGTGTAGAGTCGCTTTTGAGTGACAATGTCGAGTTTCTCTGTGTTTTATTTTTTGCTCCTCGTGAAGTCGACGTTCCTACATGGATACAACTCCTGGTCCTGTGTATTAACCTTTTTAATTCATCTCTTCTGTGGTCTGTTTATAACATGAATATGTTCAGTATGACTTGATGCTTGATAATATATCAATCATTACGTGTTCTTTTTTCTAAAACAGCCCTGGGAACAATCTGAAATATTTTATTATTATTTTTAATGAAGTCTTCAGTTTTAGAACATTTTCAGAGAATTATTATTTAAGATGAGTCAGTGGTAATACCATTTTTGTCTATTGTGTCTCATTTGTTTTTATTGTATTTATTGCAGCAGTTTTTCGATCCTTGCCCTCATTCATTAGACTTCCTTTTGTCTGTTTTGCATGTCATCCTTTGGTTTAGATTTCCTATTTTCCTCAATTCTCTCTCTCTTTTTCCATCACTCCCTCCCTCGCAGCCTCCTCTCCTGTTGACACTTCACCTTCCCTGTCCTCCTCTGCAAGTAGCACTCCCTCTGCCCTCCCTTCCTCCTCCTCCTCTTCTTCCACCTCCTCCTCCACTAAGCCCCACAGTGTGGAGGCCCAGGAGGCAGAGGTTAGACTGTTGCCTCCCCTGCTAAAGGACCAGGCCTGGGGGGTTCATGCCCAGGAGGCCTTCCTGCTCTTCTGCCTGGCCTTGGGTGAGTGGTGCCTTTGAACCCAACCCTTTCCTCTTGCTCGGTTTGGAAATCTATTCCTTTCACTTTTTAACCCTCCATTTTCTCTGTGCCATTATTTTTCACTCTTGCTGTCTCCTTTCTGCACCTTGCATGTCACCATTTCCCCAACATGAACTAACCGTTTGTTTAAAACAAGCCTGCCTGTTGCTTTAAGGTGTCTGACTTGTGGAGAAGTGTTCATCTGCATTTTTAGGTGTCTGGTAAGATGCCTGTTTAATGAGTGAATGTTTAAAAAGACAACGCTGGGATGTGGTTTTTCGATTCTGTGTTGATGAAAGGTGCCGTTTTGTGTATATTGTGTAACAGCAGTCTGACGTGAAACGTAAAATTAACACATTTTTATCCAGGATGTTGAGAATCTCGCCTCAGAACAAATTATAGTATGCTCAAATGTCTTGCATCTCAATACTTAAATCTGGATCTTTTTTTCTGTGCCTGTAAACAAATGTAAATATATTTGTATATATGGAAAAATACCTTCTTTTTTTTTTTTTTAAAGATGTACATAAATCTAAAGGACATTTTCTGGACCATTGCTCTTGGTAGGGAGGCTAAATAAATCTTGTTGAATGTGTTCAACACTGGCTTGTTTTCTCAAATGTTTGACTTGCTTGTATGTTTGAACAATGTGGACTCATTAGGGCAAAACGTGCTACAGAAAACTGTTGTATGTGGCTTAAAGATTCTGACCCTTATGCACGTACTGAAAACATAAACTAAAACCTTTTTGAAAACACTGGTAATCTTACTGGTGATTAATTGGTCTTCACATGGTATAAATTCGATGCAGGCTACACAGTATAGCTCAGTCTCTAGCGTCAAGATTCACTGAATATCAGAGGTAAGATCAGGTATTATGCATATGTATACACTGCATGTATTCTCAGTCAAACCTGTAGAGCTGTGGAACTGAAGACCACAAACGGACCTAACGACATAGACCGCTATTCCCGTTTTCCTGTACAGTACGACCATGTGGAGTGTCTGTGTCTCGACCATCAGGGGTCAAACATGAAGTCCGATTCTGTCCCCCAGGTCCCAGTGATGTCCACATTCACTGGCTAGTAAATGGGCACAGTCTGGACACCCCTATAATGGAGTACCGCCGGCCGCTGGGTCAGAGGGAGGTACTGGTGAGCAGCTGGCTCCGAGAGGGGCCGCTAATCAAGGACGCCCGTTACCGCTGTGTCGCCGAGGCCAGCACGGGAAGGAACGTGTCTGAGGTCCACCTCAGCCTCTCTATTGGAGGTATCTGGACCCGGTGTGTTGTGTGGCTGTGAAAATGTCCAGTGTGCAGAACATCATGGATCTGAGATCGTCTGCCCTGACAATATGCATAGAGTATTAAAACCTGTTAACATCCGGAAAATGTTTTTTATAGATAGTGATCACAGCGGTGCATGAAGAGAGGCGATAGTGTCTGGGATTGGTTGTCATCAATGCCACTGCCATTATTTGATTTGTCATGAGATGGGCATTTGTAATGGCTTGTATCCATAAAAGATGTTGTTATTTGACAGATGAGGAGAGCATTCCATCCAGGGATTTGAACCAATGGAGAGGTGCACTCACTGAGCATGAGCAACTGCTAAAAAGATGGGAAAAGGCCTGGGTAGGTCTATGTTCTCGCATGTGTGTGTTTGTTTTCTCCCGATCTGATTTGCCCGGGTCGGCTTACATCATGTGCACCAGTTTATACCTGTGCTGCATGTTTGGTTTTAGGCAAGTGTTTTAAACTCACTCTGTCGGCACTAGAGAAGTGCAAAGTCCAGAAATATTGGGCCAATAGAAAATAACTATAACTAAATCCCTCTGATATTCGTTGAAAATAAACCGTTTTATTGTTCAGTGTTTTCCACAATCTGGATGAAGCATTTGCCAACAGCATTCTGGAAAGTCAGGGTTTGAGACAAGTGAAGTACACTAACTAAATTACTTGCTGTCCCTGCAGCTTTTTTTTTTTGTTAACTGCTTTAAGCCATCACATTTAACTACATTACATTTAACTACATTTTCTGTTTCACATGATCAATTAACTGCATTCAGCTAATGTTGTAGATAAAGAAACACTTATTTGTTCCTTTTTAAAAGGATTACTAAAGGAAGTCTTATGACATTTTTCTCTAAACTTATTGAATGTCTTATTGAGAGCAAGTCATTAGATTTATCAGTATACAATATGTTTCTACTTACTGTTTTACATTTGGGTTATTTGGGCTTTTTATAACAGTGGCCCAGCATTGTCTTTCACATTATGGAGACTCCACCTGTAACTGTAGCTTTAAAAGTTTGGAATAATATGCATAACAATTTCCACAATCAGATCTGGTCTCTGTGTTTAATTTAACAGGCAGATGTGCTACTTGCACGTATAAAGTTTGACTAGAAAAACATGCAAGCCCCCTCATTGCAAAGCTGTTTCCAAGTGGTTGACTAGCTTCGCTTGAGCCTGATATTCAGACTGAACTGCCAGACTGAATTTGAATTACTGATAAGATTGAACGTGTGGGCAGCGTTTCAGAAGTCTGGAGGCTGGTTTAACGTCTGTTATTCACATTAAAGAGAGCGATCACGAGATTTCGTCCATCTTTTCATCCTCCTCTACACCTCAACTCTTGTTTCCCCCCCCTCCACAGGAAAGCTGTGATGGCCACTGAGCTCTGTGACGACGTAATGAGCTTCACTTGTGTTGTGAGCACTCCTCAGCCCAGGTGGACCACACCTTTTGGCACTGAAACTACCACAGACGGATGGAATACAATGTCCCATTGTTGACTTCTTACACAGGAGTTTGATGGACCCGCGCAGCAAAGAATTCACAACACCTGCCTCCTGCAGGGGCTCACCTGGTTGTGATGATGGTGTTGGGACTCTTTCCAGAACTGACCAGGAGATGAAGCTCATCTGTTACCTCAGTCTGAGGACGTGTGGGCTGCCTTTCCACCAAATATGCATTTTAATTTCAATTTTTCTCATGAAAATGAACACCCTGAAAGCGGTGCTTGTATGGAACAACAAAGCTGAGGGTATATGAGGAGCACGTATTTGTATTTGTATTTGTAAGTAATTTGGCATCTGTGACAGTTGAGGCCTGTTTATAGTTTTGGTTTGGTGGAAATGTTTGCACCCTCATTGCCTTCCAAAACCTCAGTGTGGTCCTTCAAAGCTACCTTGCAGTTTGACATTTTCACTTGAGATTATACAGTATCTTTAATCTTCTTTTTTCCTTCCACAGAGTCAAAACTCAAGCTTTTTCACAGCATTTTGATTGTAAGAATGGATTCAACGGCAGCATACCTCTTATGTTTGACATTAAGCAAGATTATATCACTAAAAGTGAAATTCACATAAAAACCCCAGCATCCAAAATGGCAAGGATGGCACAGGTTGAGTAGTAGTGATACAGTCTGAAACCTTACTGCTTTCTGTCTGTTGTTTATTTGTTCGAATTTAAACTGACTACCTATTTGGTGTTGAAGTAGAAATAAATGGAGTTTGTTTTTTCCTTCTGCTTACATTGACTTAAACCACGCATCGCGTTTTTTGCCATCTTTGCTGTGTCACCCATTTCTAAACAGGTTGTTACTCCTGCAGGATCAAACTAGAGTGACACGCTGGCACGTCAGCCTTTTCCACAGGAACACTTTCCACCATCTGAATTATTAACCAATCTCTACCATGTATTTCTCCTCAGAGAGTACAATAACATGCTTGGCTGAAAACGTATTTCCTTTATAGACAGGTTGCAGACCGAATGCTGAGAAGCTTAAGGGCATTTAATAACAATTTAACTCAGAATAATCAGGAAAAGGTTACTTTAAGTTGAAATGGTTATGTTCGGTATAAGATATTTAATGTATAACAAAAAAATGCAACATCTATCGCTCAGCATGTCACTGTAATGCTTTTATATTTTTCATGCCGGTATCTACAACAACTGGAGCCATGGCACCCTCTTGTGACCACAAAGGAGCACAAGAAAAAAAAAAGGAAAAAAAACATGGTGTGGATAGTTATCCAAACATTGTGATGTAAATCATCCTTTTTTTTGACCTGTAGGGATATGTCTGTTAATGGTTTAAGAATATCTAGTCACACAATAACATAACACAAGACATGGGAATTTTCAGTTATCATTAAAAAAAAAAGCAGCATTACTGTTTAAATTTGTATCACAATTTAAACAAATGCAGCCCAACTGGTTCTGGCATGAAGTCACAAGACATTCTTCTTCCTCCTGAATGTAAGAAGTTAGTGTTGTAAATTTAAACAAACATCAGAAACAAAAATTGACAGGTTGATCATTCAGGCGCTTTGGATGCAGTGCTGTTTGACAATAGCAGGAACAGCGGGATTCCATAAGCTGTAATGAGCAACACAGGTCCTTTACACCAACGGAGATCTTTTACTGAGAAAAAGCAGCTAATGCACAGCAGACAATAACTAGCAGAGCTCATTTTAACGAACTAGTCAAATCAAAAGAGGACTCTTCCAGATGAGTGAGACCAGGTCAATGCTTCGCTGGAGGAGGATGTGGGGCTCTGAAAGGACAAGGACAGACAAATGATATGTACAGATTACTGAACTGCTTGATTGTTCCCACAATATGTGTTGGGCAGTGCATTTAGCATTTTGAAGGCAAATAAGCCTCTATAATAAGCCTGTATGGAACCCAGTAAGAGTTATTACATACAGTGCCTGGTTTGTGTATCATTTAATGGATCAATCATCGGTCCTGCTGCACTCCCAATACTCTCCACTCGACATCAGATGCCATCTTGGAACATATTTAGCAAGGCAGAACAACATGTCTGGTAACAAATGGAAATGTCAACATGAGCTGAGCTTTGATGTATTTATTAAAATGCAGGCCTAAGTTTTTGTGGAACTCTCTCTAAGTTTTTTTAACTAAGTTTCATCATTTGTGGCCAGCTTAATATGCATATGAACATTCATGCAAATGTAACGATACCCTGAAAATTACAGAGCAACAAGGATCGTAAAAGACACTATCATGACTGTGTTCTGTACATTTCTCATTTTCTCTACACATGGAGTCAGAAATGTATTTTATTAGGTGTACCTGTGCAGGACAGGCCACAGCACTACAGCACAGTCTCGGATGGCTCCATAGAAAAGCTCAGGATATATTTGGCAATAAATGACAGCTGGTCAAAATGCCAAATATGCATATATCTCATACATTAGACACTGCAAAATGGTTTATACACATAAAAATATGATATATATTATACAACAGGTAGCCTATTTGGTACGTTGATTTCCAGAAATGGCTTTATGGTGTGAACAGTGTAATGGTACTGTGTCTATAGGGCCGTGGACACATACACCCACGCATACGCTCAAGCATATATGATCCTCTTGTGCTTCTGCAGCTTCTGCTGCTTTTTTAATGAACCATTCACAAAAAGCTCAAATGATGGCCCAGACGTTGTTATGAAAATGAGCTCTCAAGGCTGTAAATGTTATTGTCCACAGGAAATTCTTACATCACTCTGCTCTCTTCAAGTAGGCTATCAATATTGTTTTCCCTTTGCAATTCATTTCATTGTGCTTCATTGAGCTTTTAAGAAAAATGATACACAATTGTATAACCACAGCTAATAAGGCTATTGCAATATGGTCACAGGCTCATATTAGGTCATGAATGTAGGGCAAGAAAACGACACACTGGAAATTCCATTCAGAGTGAACATAATGGTAACCAAATGTTGTGTAACTTTTATTCATATTTTCATCAAACACAGAGATGTGTCTGGCTTAAATTATATATATATAAGTCGACAATTTGTTCCCATGTAACAAAAGTGGTATCAGATGGTAGCAGTTTCTGTTCAAAATTATTTTTTGGGAGATTTATCTAATACAAATACTTTGTTTGTGAATAAGAGGTGGTTGATATTTTTCCTGACAGCAACCCAATGAAATGTAACAGTTTTCTGGGAAGATGACATGGTGGAGATGAATGTCCAACAGTGGGTTGCCAGTGATGATTTTAGACTTTGGGTGGGGGACAAAAAGGCTGCTGCAGTTGTAGAAGGGAAATCTTGGTTATTGGAAAAATGTGGCCAGACTCTGAAGGATGGTAATCAGATGGCTTCATAGAAAATAGCTTATTTAAAATATATGAATGCAATAATGTAATGTAATGTTGAATTATCATCTCTGTTGTATTTTCATTCTTCTATTGTGAATGTCTCCTCAAACATTACAAACTTTAATCATGAACTAAATCTCTGGAGCTTTTCATTGCTGCTGGGAAATAATCTTTTTTTTTATTTTTTATAACAAAAAATAGTCACATTTTACCAGTTGCCTGTGTCTGCCCTTTCTGTAACATTGGTTATTTTGCTTCTAGCTAGTCTGAAAATAACTCAAGCTTTTTTGAATGTTTTTGGTAACCTGGCAACAGTAGTCAAGTGTTGAAGTGTCTGCTGCTTTCCTTGCCAATGGATGCTCTTTCCCTCTGTCTCTGCTTTCTCTTTCACTCTTGTATGTATGTATGTCAAAACATGAGACAGAAAACTGATTCTAAATCACAAGTTAATCACTTACTATGAGTAGTTAATCTATGCTATGAACTTTGGGGATTATCTGGATGACATATATATTGAGTTTATTTTCTTAGTTAAGGCACAAGATTTATGAAATTAGCAGAAGACACATTAAGGTTTATTTAGTCAGTGCACTCTTATTTTGAAAGACTTACCTGTGGGGTGTTAAGATGTTCAGAGAATCTTATTGGAAAAGAAGACCTCAGGATAGTTTTCCAAATTTTCACTTCAGGTAAGACCCTTGTTTATGTTTGACCGGGTCCCTCAGCGGCTTCACAGCAGGAGCCAAAAGCAGGAAACACCCTCCCTGTGACCAGCCGTCAATGCCAGCAGCAGCTTACACCAATCAGCCATAACATTATGATGTGGTATCGGGCGCCAAGACGTTAGCAGCAGATCCTTTAAGTCCTGTAGGTTGCGAGGTGGGGCTTCCATGGATCTGACTTGTTTGTCCAGCACGTCCCACAGATGCTCGATTGGATTGAGATCTGGGGAACTTGGAGGCCAAGTCAAGGGCGGGTGCATTATCCTGCTGAAAGAGGACATTCCCATTAGAGAATACCGTTTCCATGAAAGGGTGTACTTGCAACAGTGTTTAGGTAGGTGGTACGTGTCAAAGTAAGATTCCCCAGCAGAACGTTGCCCGAAGCATCACACCGCCTCCTCCCACTTGCCTTCTTCCCATAGTGCATCCTGGTGCCATGTCTTCCCCAGGTAAGCAACGCACACGCACCCGGCCATCCAAATGATGTAAAAGAGAACATGATACATTAGACCAGGCCACCTTCTTCCATTGCTTTGGTCGAGTTCTGATGCTCACGTGCTTTGCAGGTGCTTTCGGCGGTGGACGGTGGTCAGCGTGCACACACATACACAACAAACTGCACCTTTCTATCAGAACCTGCATTCACTCTTTCAGCAATGTGTTTAAGGTTTTGAAAAAAGGCAAAAAAGATGCCCCTTGCATACTACTTCAATACATTGAGAGTTCTGTGTTTGCTTCTGCGTCACACACATAAAAATAGAGAACAAACCTAAAACCCTTCACGTTAATCAAACAGAAATTATAATTGACCATGTCTGCAGATGAAGATATCCTGTCAGTATTTATCTTTAGCTCTATGGGGAAAATGGTTTGGGGCCCACTGGGATTTCTTGTTGCAGTACCGCAGTTGGCCACTGGGACAGATTTTCAGCAAAGCTTAGCAGCTGCCCTGTATCCAGCTCTCTCAGCACATCCACGGAAGAAATCCAAAGCTAGGTATGGTTGCTAAGCTGTGATTGGACAATTGCTGTTTGGGGCAGGGGTTTTTACACGGTGTGGATTTTATGTCGTGCTCTTTTGTCGTGACTACTATGTTTTGATTGCAACTAAGAATTGCAAAGGGTAATACAATTTCAAGGGTGACATTTAGGACTTGATGATATATGATTAAAATGCCAACAACATGTAAGATATTGGCATACAATCCAAATCAAATAGCATGTTAATGGTGTATTTTCAAAAGACAATTTGTCTAAATTTGTCTAGACAAGTGGTGTAAATAAATAAATATATATATATAACCACATCTGTCAGCTAGAACAACTAAAAATACATTTGCATGCATCTAGTGCATTTGTACTATCTGCCCTCATACATATAAACAGTAAATTGCAAATTAAATGTGTATGCGGTAACTGTTCACATGAATGTGGGGGGAAAGAGCTCATAATGGTGACAATCAAAATCACGGGGGTGGCATTTTTCCTTCAGATTTCTGGCCTGGATGTTTTTCTCGTTTCTTGTCTTGTTAACAGAACATTATCTCATTGAACCATGCAAACCTCTCACAGCTGACGATGTGCATCTTATTTTTAAAGGGCAGTCGAGAGAAAACAAAATGTACACCTGCGTCTGGAATGGTCTCTTCCACTATTCTGCAAGCCTCCCCTGAATGAGTCATCCAGCTGGCTCCTCATTGGATAAGACCATGCCATCCCAAGGGATTGCCTTGCAGAGGCAGAAAGGCCTCGCTTCCATTCACAGAAACATTGGTATGCCAGCCTGCTATTTCATTCACATAAAAGACTAAATATTGCATGTTTTTTTTTGTCCTCTGCTCTAATTCACCTTTGTCTTCTTGCCTCCTCTTTTGATTTGCGAGGGGCCTGCCTTTTCATCCCTGCTTTTGTGTTTGCCTTTTTTTTTTTTTTCTGAAGAGAGAAGGCAGACGTGCTGTCTTTTTTTTTTTTTTTTTATATTTGCCAGGCAGGAAAGAGAGATGTTGGGAGGGACTGCAGTGCGAAATCTGCAGCAGAGTGAGAGCAGAAGCTGCTTATGAATGAGTGTCAGTCTTTCGGCTTTGCTAGATGCTCCTGAGGACATTTTCTATGAATGGTGTCTGGCTGTGTGCTTTCCGCTGCCGGGGAGACAAAGATGCTTCATGGCTGCTGGTTTTAAGGAGACTCTTGGGCTTTTTCTGTTATCCTTTTGGTTGTTTTATTGACTCGTCTGCCTGAGAAACATGTCATTCATGTTGTGTTTTTTATTTGTTGCATCATTCATGTAGTTCATCCTGGACCAATTGCTGGCTATTTTAGACAAGCTGTTAGATTGTATCTGTTTCCTAGAATTTTTTATTCCTTTGTTGCAGAATACTGACAGAGAATTAGTGCTACACATTAAACAAACGTCCTCAAAACAATTTAATGGATAAAATTGATCTATTCATTTTTGCGTTAATGCCTGAATATAAGTATTTTGAGAAACAACAAGTGTATTAACTAGTGATAGGTTGTTGAAAGTGCAGGAGTGATATCTGCCCATATTCTGCAGCTTTTATAAATGAACATGGACAATATATTAATGATATTGCGTATTTCCGGTTATGCAAAAATGTTACTGTATCGTTGCTTTCATTGATTTATAGTTGTTTCTTTTACATCCTCCGAGGAAAATCAAATCTTTATGAAAAGTTTAAATAGACATTTTATTCTTAAATCAAAGACATCTGTATTTTTTGTTAGAGAAGACTTTGCCACTCTGATTGCAGCTGTCAGTTAAATAGATGCTAGTTTCCATTACTTATATCATTTATTATCATCTCTGTGATCAGTTCTTATTGTATGTGTGATCCTTTAATCACAACTTTTGTCAGGTTCATCCATTTAAGGTATGAAGTGTGTATAATATGAATTCAAGCAAATGATTATGTTACTAAGTTAAATAATCAAGCTTCCCCTCGTTCCTCATTTCCTTTTCTCAGAAAAACAAATAGGAAGGAATTACAGAGAATAAATATCAGACTGGGGAATTTAAAAATTGATTGGTTCTAGTGTGCTGTAAGTGGGAGGTTTTTTTCTCCCTCCGACAGGAAGTGATTTGCAGTGTTCAGCAAGCCTTTTGTTGAGAAGGTTTTCTCAGATCAGTGAGTCATGCTTTAGCTCTGAGCCGGCAGGCAGGCAACAGTCAGTAGAGAGTATTTGCTCTTCTCTCGCAGTGTCCGTGATCATCGACAACATAGACCTTTCTCTGTTCTCATACTTTTTGGATTTTTGAGGCTAGAAATCATCAGCAGCAGCAGCAGCAGCAGCAGCATCACCGCTGGAAACCAAACAAGCTGCACCACTACACTGGCAGCCTTTTAGAGACCTTTTTTCTCTCCATCCTCTTCCTCCTCTGCCTCAGTGCTGTGTTTCCATGGATTGTGTCTGTATACTGCTCTCTGACGGATTGGATTGCAGCTCTGGATTTCATTGAGAGCAGATTGGACTTTGGCGACAGCAGCAGCAGCAGCAGCTCCGCACAACCACCACTGTAACCTCAATAGAGAAAATTACAATCAGGTGGCCTGTGATTGCTAAAAGGCATTTTGCTGCCTGTACCGCTGCTGCTATGTTACAGGAGAGGGTTATCAGCACGGCTCAGCCACGTCTGCCAGCACACTTGTGAAAGAGGCAGGCTGTGCGTGTCGGTTGGTGGAGAGAGGGGAGAGAGCAAGAGAGAGAAGGGTATGCTTCACCGTACCAAATACAACCGCTTCAGGAATGAGTCAGTAACATCCGTCGATGAGCTTCTCCACGGCCTGTCCATGAACCCCAAGGTCTCGGCCACCCCCCAGTCTGCAGCCGAGACATCTTACACACCCCCGACTGAGGTCCAGTCCTCCTCCACCACCACTGCTTCCAGCACCCCCACCAGCCACGGCTCTGACCACCTGGAAGATGGAGGCACCACCCTCTGTACCCTCATCAACAAGGTGTCCAACCTGAAATTCAGCAACTCGGGCAGCTTGCTGGGCATCAAGGGTCTGCCCTCGGCTGTCAAGGACCTGGCTGTGTCTAAGCTGCAGGCGGGCGGGGGATCGGGCTCAGGCAGCTCCAGTGGCCCGAGCCCCAGTGCGACGACAGCAGCAGCAGCCTCTGGTGTGGGCGGCTCTCTGTGCAGCTTGGCCTCACATTCAAACCCCTGCCCGCAGCTGGAGCCAGCTGTCAGCATGAGCAAGAAGAGCAGGCTGGACGAGCACCCGCCGGGCAGAGAGGACTGGAATCCAGGTGGAGGCGGAGGACTGGTGAGCAAACCCTCCAGAGGATGGCTGCACTCGAGCGAGAAGATCTCTGGCCCAGGAGTGACATACATTGTGAAGGTTGGTAGTCTCTCTCTCTCTCGCTCTCCCTCCCCGTCTCATTTCCGTTTTTGTCCTCTCCATCTTTTCCATTCTTTACCCATTCTGTTTTTTTTTTTTCTCAATGACTCAAGCTTGGCTACCTGCAAAGGGGAAGGGGGGGTGGGGGCATACAGGAAAGATAATGTAGTTTCATTGGCACATCACAACATGCCCTTGAGTGGGTGTGTGTAGGTTGGCTACAGCAGAAGGCTGAGTGAAGGAGCATCGACCAGAAAACAGACATTTAATAATTCAGAAAATAGAGAAGGTCAACACTGGGAGCAAAGTAAGTGGGGAAAAACCTGTGACGGTGTCATTTTCAGCATGGTGTCAACATTTCAATTCATACGGTATTTCTGTCTGCATTGTGTATGTGGAGCCGCAGCGTTATGCTTTTGTAACCATGGCGATGTGTTATTTCTGTACATTGTGCATCTCTGTGAGCTGTATGGCCGTTTTAGCTTGCAGATGGTGAAATGGTGGATTTGGGGGGGGGGACACAGTGCATGTTTGTCTCATCACATCCGCAGCTCACGCTAATGTTGTTCAGCCATCATGCATCATTCAAAGGAGCACAAGTTGGCGCACAACTAGCTACAAGAGCTGTGAGTGTCATCATGCCGGCAATGAGTCACTGGCATGGGGAGTGATGATGCTGAGCCCCGGCTCTTCAAGGTGTAAAGTGAATGAAAAAAAACGGGACAAACCATTTTCACTGAAACCACAACGTAGCAGCATTTGCCTAAACAAATACAAGCATTTTGTCTTCCTCTTATTTATGCAGCACATTAAACAAAAAGATACATTTATTTTATTTGGGGGGGGGGGGGGTGAACAGCATTGCTGGGTGAAATGTGTTATATCCCAAATGAAGTTACGCAGCATGATTGTCGTCATATGTCACCTACTACAACTTGCCTGAACAAAGGCTACAGTATCTGTGACCAGTGTGACATTCCATTAACTGCATTAAGGACGCGAGCGCTTGTTTGCCCAGTCAATGCTGCTGAAAGCATCCACACTGTGAGAGAGGAAATGGGTCCAGTCTGTGCTCCCCCACCCTCGGCTTTCCCTGTGGTTCGAGTCCATGTGTGTATTGACTTCAACGTGGTGTTGTGCTCACAGCACTTTTAATTAGCGTCATGCGGTCACTCCTCGCACATCATGCACCATTACTCTAAAGGGAGATTGATTGACAGTGACACTGTTTAACGCCCACACTTTTAGCCCATGGAAGCTACTGTATGTGGTTATGTTAAAAAACACAAGTCCAGTAGCTAAACTAGCCAAAAACCACACCAATAAAGTTCCATAGAGCTGAGGGGAACTGCAGAGTTAGGTGATAACTCTGTAGGTTCACCCCTACGAGTTAATTACCTGATTACATAGTAATCGGCATCATTTTTGCATTAGTTAGTCAATTGTAATTATTTACTTCTCATGTTATAATCCATGCCTGTTCGTTTTATGTTTTATTCAACATTTATAACTACTCATTTCATCATATTATTATTTAGCCTGTGAATTGAGCATACCCTGTCTAGACTCTAAAGAACCAGACTGAATATAATACAATGCAACAGCTCTACACATTATGGAACAACAACACATTTTGTGACATCTTTAACCTGAGTGCAGCTAAATGATATGAATATTTGGGAATGAACTAAACGTTTAAATTTATGAGCACATCTGAACTCCATTAAACAGCCAGGTTGATTTCTGACTTCATTTTTCAGAAGGTCTTTGCCTGTTACAAAGCCAGCGCTGTGTTGGTGTCTGTAGTTTTGTTAGTGCATGTTGAAGGACCACTTAGATCGCTTAGAAGTTGTGTTGTTCACTGGGATCATTTATGGACTCTTCAGAGCTGGCCTCCCATTGATTTTAATAATTAACTTGAAGTTCAGTTTTACTGTGTGGACCTTGTTCTTGTTTGTTGCACGGCACGAGAGACAAATGTCTTCATGTTGTGCTCAGAATAGGTCTCTACCAATTGTAGGAATGTTTGATATATTACTGGCCTTGCTGAATTGTGCACTTCAAACCCACTGTTCTAAAAATAGGTGATGTTAAAATCATTTGCATACGTCATGTTCGCAAAATGGGATTTGTTTGCTGGTACGCTGACAGGAGAGAAGGGGCCCTCATGATATGAAAGTAATGATACTAATAACTCGTCTCTGAAGAGGAGTGGAAATAGAAACATCAGCGTGTCTGGATGTCTGTTTTGTTTACAGCCAGATTATGAATGTGATTCTGAGAACGATATTAACTCGTCAGCACGAACTGTTCCCAGTCCGTGCTGTGTTAATCAGAAGAGGGGTTGTAATGTGAGTAGGTGACTGGTACTGAAGATGGTTTTGTGGGATAGGAGGACCACAATCACCTCATGGCATAGTACCACACTGATGCTGTTTCCAAATCACTTTTGAAGAACATAGACTTTATAATTCCAACTTCGTGTCAGGCTCCTGCTGGATGTTTCTATGTTTAACTGGAAAGCAGAAAACCACGATACCAGCAAGTTTATTAAAACACATTTGCTGATGTAATACAGGCTTAAGTCTTGCTTGCAAATCTTTTTAGGTGCACGAGCAACGACGGGAGACGGGAGAGTGTGCTGCGCCGCCGCACACTCTTGGTCGACATGCATGTGCGTCCTCGTGCACAAGATACAACCGCATGAGGGGCTCGCTCTCAAAATCACAGCTCCTTGGAGCTGCTAGTGGTCAAAAACTGCACCGGATACCTTTTAACTGGACTGTTTGAGTCAACATTCATGGTTACCATGGCAACCGAATTCCTGACACTAACCTGCTATGTGGCAGGCTAACTTGATCCTAACCGCCGGTGCCACGCCAGTTTTCAGGCTCTAGCTCTCAAACATGGAGCTCAAGCAGTAAGTCATGTCTTTTGCAAAGCATTTCAGGCAACTTTGATTTTAAAATACAGAAACATTTGCAATGAAACTGATGATTGTAGAGATCATTTTAGACCAATATCTTTGGCCACCATTTGCTCTCAGTACACAGTACAATCTTAGTATGATTAAAGAAATGCAAAAGGTAATACAATTTAATATTTAACTGAGAGTTTAAGTTAAAAGAGACGGACAACATGTTGTTCGGAGTGAAAAAAAAACCCAACAAAAAAAGGTAACGATATTCTTAAATGTACATTCAAATTATTAAAATAAATTAAAATTAAATTATTATTATTATTAAATTATTATTAAATTAAAATTATTAAAAATATTGAAGCTCAGCATTCAGTGAAGTTCCTGAGATGCTTGTCATGAAAATCTGAAAGTAACTTTGGCATATTATTGAATATGTATCTCACACAGGCTTTACGTTTTTGCTTTCCAGTATCTGGGCTGTATAGAAGTCCTTCGGTCGATGAGATCCCTGGATTTCACCACAAGATCACAAATTACAAGGTATGTCCACGCTTTTCGGACTTTTCAGGATTCACTAGGTTTTCTTTCAAATGATTCCCAGTAAATGAGTTGGTATTCCATCTGCTGCTTTATTGTTTATACCCACAATCAACACACCCATAAGACTCATGTTAATTTGTAAGTATGTAAGTACTTAAACTGAACACCACAAACATGTTCTTGTGCCAGTTAGGGTGCCTGTTATCACAATTTGTTTGCATGTAATTTTATGTGTGTATATTCGAAATCACTGACCAATGTGCAGTGAGGCAAAGGCCAACAGTGAATCGGTTTGTGTCATGTCCACTTTTATGCTTGACTTCCTGAAGTCAGTCCAGACGAACGTTAGCTTGCAAGGCCACACAGCATAGTCTCTCTCTCTCTCTCTCTCTCTCTCTCTCTCTCTGTATGTGTGTTTCTGTTTCCCTCTAATAAAGAGAGAGAAAGCTACGTTTCATGCTGTTGCTATTATTAGTTTTCTCCTTTTCTTAAAGCACCTACTGCTGTGCGTGATTTATCCAGGTAGAAAGGCTACAGAAATTAACATTTGTGTTTCTGTCATGAAACCAATAATCACTTTGTCTCAGAGGGGAATTGGACTTATCTGCCTCAAAACAGCTCTATCTTTAGCCGCTGTTTAATTCCCATGCTGTTGTCTTTTACACAGAAATGATAGCACAGTGATGGCCGCTACAAATCAAACGGTTCACTTCACATTTTAAAGCCCGTTTTAGATTTCGCTCTGTGATGTGTGGCACTGTATACCAGATACAGTTGCGTGGTTACAAGAAGTGCAGTGCATTTGTAATATTCCCTATGGCTCCATATAATACACTCAACACTGCATATTGAATCTGGACTCGGGTCTCTTGTGGCCAATGTGATTTCATTTTATATGTAACAACATGTTGAGTTCAGGCATACCATTAACACGATCTTTTCTTTTTTTTGTTTAGTGTATTTATTTACTAGTTTTTGTTTTTGTTTGTTTATTTGTCTTTTCTCTCATTTATTTATGGATAAGTCATATTTAATCCTCCATATGTTATTCGGCACAATATCATAACAGATTGCAGTACCAGCAAATGATTAAATTCATTCATAAATAAAACAATAACATTAAATAAAGGAAAATCAGACCAGCAATGGTGTTACTTATCAGTAATTTATAGGAAGAAAATCAAAAGAATTCAATTATTAGATAATCACATAATGTTTAGAAACACATACCAGCTCATGTACCTTCAAATAAAATCTGCCTGACAACATCTGAAATCCATGTGACTACAGTTCTACGTCTTCATGAATGAATAGTATATTCTAAATTTGCTATTTTGCATTTCTAGAGTTAATTTCTCTCATGGTAAGAATTGTGATACCAGATCAAGGATTAGCCTAAACTTAGAAGAACATTTTTAGCCACGCTAACAGTTTATGTCTTAGGATGGCAATGTCGGCATGGATTTGGATAGGGGTCCCCAGGGGATGAATCTAACTGACTGGTGATCGCCTGACTATACTTTGTGTGGCCACCTTGAGTTTGACATTGGTGTTGTAAGTGAAATGTTACAACATATATGTTGTGTGGATTACCATTAAATGTGGTTTACACATTCATGTCCCCCTGAGGATGAATTGTAATAACTAACTCCTGTCGTCTTTTCATCTACTGCCATCATATCGTCAACATTTTAATTTGTACACTACTTTGGTTTCTGACCAAATACCTGCAAAACTAATCAGCCTCAGCTAATGTTAGCATGCTAAATATGGTATACATTATACCTAGTAAACATCCGTATGTTAGAATTGTCACTGAGAGCATGTAAGCATGACGACGTTAGCATTCAGCGGTCAATGTACAGCCTGACAGAGCCGGTAGCATGGCCGTACACTCCTAGTCTTGCTAAGATATATATAGAAATAAAGTACTAAAAATACAAAACAAAGTTCATAATAAAATATTATTTTAATCTTGGCAAAGTACACAATCATGAATAGTAAATACAGTCTCACTTAATGCCAAAATAACTGTGATTCTGTAACGGTCTGTGGTCACCATCTTGGCTTCATCCTCCTCTCACCCTCCCTCTAGGGAAGCCATCAGCCTAGTGTGTGAGGCTGTTCCAGGGACCAAGGGAGCTCTGCGGAAGAGAAAGGTACATGGATGGACAGAGAGGGAAGGAGGGAGGGAGATGGATTGACCACAGGAGAAGTGATGCCCACACTGAGAGAGCTGAGAAAATGAATGTTAGTGAAAGGTACAGTAGGGAGAAAAAAAGAGGAAACATCATTAGATATTAATTTACCCTTCCACGTTCTATATATAGCATAACCTCTGTAAGTTCTTTTTCTTTCGTCCTTCCTTCATGTAAAAAGAGAGAGGGAAAACAGAGACAGATAGAGAGAGGAAGAAATGATGAGAGAAAGAGAGAGAGAGAGAGATTGTACTTACAGAAGAGAGATGCTGAGGAGAGAGAAGAAGAGAGATGAAGAGGTATGGGACTGTATGTGCGTGGGCGTAGCTCCAGCCCACGATGCACTGCACACCGCGCACAGTGCTTAGTGACTCATGTAGTGCACAATATCTGTGATCAGGAGGCTGAGCTAGTGTGTGTGTATGTGTGCGCGCGCGTGTGTGGTCATGTGCACATTTCTGTGAGCGTCTGTCTCCTGTGTGTTGTGTGTGCATGTGCACGGTGTGTGTCCACAGTGTGTGAGGAGACTGTGTCTGAATGTGGGGTGTGAAATGAAGCATTACTCTGCTCTCTAGAGCTTGTTCAAATGTCAGGGAAGAGTATATAACACAAAATCAGCGCCGACTAGTTTCTCTTTCAGAATAGATGTAAGATATAAGATCATGTTATTTTGGCTGTGTGACAAATGCACTATGGTGACATCAGCTTCCTACTGAGAATTTTGAATGGGTTTGGCAAATTTGATCTGGCCTCTGCCTCCCCTCTTCATTAAAATCACCTCTCACAACAGTATTTTAAGTATCTGACACTCCACAGTGCCGTATTATTAGATTAAATTTTCGTGCGCACATGTTTCCTCTGTATTAATTTACGAGGGGTGAAATTACATTTTAATGAATGATACTTAAAGGAATCGTTTTTTTGGGAAGTATGCTTCGTGACTCATTCGCAGAGACTTAGTGAATATGAGGCTACAGGTTATCCTAGCTTAGCATAAAGACTGGAAACAGGGGAGACAACTAGCCTAGCCTGGTAGTCTGGAGATATAACATGTCCATTAGCAAACTTTAGAGGTGCTGGTGCTAGTTTCCCCCCCATTTCCCATTCCCCCCGTCTTTATGCTAAGCTAAACATAGCTAGCCTGCTGCTGGCTGTAGCTTCATATTTACCAAGTAGACATGAGAGTGGTATCAATCTTCATCTAATTCTCAGCAAGAAAGCAAATAAAAATGTCAAATGATTCCTTTAAGATATACTGTATAATTGGTAAAAATAGACGTTGCTGTAACTTGCTTTGTTTGTTCTCTGTCTGTGTGTACCTCTGACCCTCTCAGCCACCGTCTAAAGCTCTGTCCAGTATCCTGGGAAAGAGCAACCTGCAGTTTGCTGGCATGTCCATTAACCTAAATATTTCCACCAGTAGCCTCAACCTGATGACCCCTGACGGCAAACAGGTCAGTGTGCAACCTTTGTAAACAAATATAGGATTCTGTGGGCTACATATATGTGATTAAAATAAATGATACTGCTATGATAGTATGTCTAGGAAAATAGTAACAACCACACATACTGTGTGTCTTCATTATTGCTCTGCACAATTAATCCTGGGTCAGAAAAAAGAGATACATAAAAAGATCGTGGGATACTTATTATAGCTAGGTAAGTGGACCTTGTGTTTTAAAATATTTCCCACGTGTCCGGAAGGTCAGGAATGAATCTCCACGACGACAAAGCTGGAAAAAGTGATCAGAGGACATTTGTTTCCAAATTTAGGTTGTCGTCTTATTTTTCTTATCTTATTTTTAGCCTTTGCTAAAGTGATCCAATTTTTTTATAGAACACAGGAGTTTTTTTAAAGGTTTATGTAACAAAGGAACAGCTAAAAGGGGAAGACAAGCAAAAGCACATGATGTCTCCAGATGCTGCTAGAATTACCAGAGGAGGTTGGCATCTCAACTTTCCCTGTGCACATGCACGTAACTAAATATTAGTTGATAAAGCAGGTTTCTTTGCGGCAGGGGTGGTCAGTGGTTGCATTCTGCGGTCCTGTCCACCCCAGTGTCCTTCTTGATACTGCCAGCAGATGGTGCTAAAGAAATAATGAAATAATTAAAAGCCTACATAGTCACTCAAAAAATGGAAACGATGGAATAACATTTCTGATACCTTGAGTATCAGTTCTTTGTGTTATGGTGCAGAGAAAGCTTCAGAGAAGCTGTTGACAAGGCACCAAATTTGGGTCGTGACCCTGGCTCACCCAGCTCCTTCTCCCTCTGGTGCTAATCTCTGAGTTACAGCCCAAGAAAAGCTCAACTAAACAAGCAGAATGTGAGTGGAATGAATGCATGTGCACAAAGAGGCATTTGCTAACTCATATGTACTGTATGATTTTTGCTCTCGGCAGATCATAGCCAACCATCACATGCAGTCCATCTCCTTTGCATCAGGTGGAGACCCTGTAAGTAACTCAATGGCCCGTGTCAAGTAAACTGGCATGTGTGTTGTGTGATAACGACAACCTAAACTACTTTAAGATTTGATTTACTAATACAATAAACATTTTTGCCCATGGCAGATACCATTATTTATCAAAAGTCATATTGTCATCATATGTTTATTTATTGGGCTTTTTTGGAACACATTTCCATGCAGTACATTTATCATATCTATTTAATGTACATTGTTCACCAAATACCTATTAAAAATATTAATCTTTCATTTAACATAGTAACAGTTAATAACCCAATATCATGTAATTGTTAATTAGTTAGTCTCTATGTGCAAAGTTTGAATTTCAACCTTCCCATTAATCACCAATATGTAATAACAGTGACTTAACCAGAAAATAAAGCTTGTTTTATGAAGATATTATGTTATTTTAGAGTTGTTATGTCTTTTTTTTTTTCTTTTTAGGACACAACAGATTATGTTGCCTATGTAGCAAAGGACCCTGTTAACAGAAGAGGTAGGTGTTCATGCCTTTGATACTCAGAGTGTCTCATATCTCGCATGCAACATCTTCATTCTAAATGCGTGGCTCTGGCCCCCGTCAGCGTGTCACATCCTGGAGTGCTCTGATGGGCTGGCCCAGGACGTCATCAGCACCATCGGCCAGGCCTTTGACCTTCGCTTCCAGCAGTACCTGCAGTGTCCCTCAAGCAAACTGTCCTCCACACATGACAGGTGAGGTGTTTACAATACATGTAACACACAAAAACAGAGTATTAGTATATATATGTAGTTTCATGATCAAACCATGTTTTTCCTCAGGGTATTAAATATGGAGGAGTTACAATGGACAGAGGAAGAGGAGGAGTCAGCAGAACATCCTTACTATAACAACATCCCTGGCAAGATGCCACCCCCTGGAGGTTTCATCGACACCCGGCTGACCAATCAGAATGCAGCCCAGGATGGATGCCAGGTACCACTGGATTTATGTGGATTAATCTCGGGAACGTGAACTGAATAAATGTTATTCTCGTTTGGACGTAATCTCAATATCACAATTAATGTTTAGACTTTTTTAAACATCAACTCGCGATCCTCGTTTTTTACTTGAGCAAAATATCTTAACCGATAACTGTGTGTCTGTATGTCATCAGATGGGCCCAGGTTCAGTAGATCAGACATATTACCAAGGGCGACACTGTGGAGAAAACTGGGGAGATGAAAGAAAACCCATATTCCTACAACAGGGTAAGAAAACCCGTCATTCCCGCTACTTAAATACACAGGACATGTTTAATATTGCAGAATTCCATCAATTCAACACTGTGGCTATGATTGTTTGTCTACATGTCTACTGTAGGATCCTTTGATATAAGCAGCCTGCCTGAGAGTAAAGGCCAGGCACTAAAAACAGGAGAGATGCCCGCGTATGTGAACACTCAGCAGATTGACGCCCAGGTGCTCGCAGCACTCCAAGCGGAGGCGGAAAATGTGACAAAGGGCATGGCAGCTGCTGCCAAAGAGAGCCCACAGAAGGACCTGTTTGACATGAGTAAGTCTTGGTTGGCGTGTAGTGTAAGTTCATTTAATTTGAACAGTGGAATTGGAAGTATATACGCCGTATATCTGAACAGGATCGTTGCCTTGCTTCCAGAATAACATGGTACGATGACTTTCTAATCAGAGTTCTTAATTATAGAGGTTTCCTAGCTTTTGTTTCTCAGTGACGCCTGTGTGGCATTATAATAACACCGTATCAGTCTGAATACAATGGGAGAACAGTGTTAATGTCAGTGAGCAGCCGAATTCTTTCCCTGCTTTCAACTTCAACCTTAGCTTTGCTTTTATTACACATGAAAGGTCAGTGACGTGAAGACGTGTGTAACCACGTCTGAAGAAGCCATGACACAAATTACTTGTGAGCAGTGAACTGTTCTTATATGAAATCTAAGTTCAGGCGTCCACCTACTGTTGTTCTCTGAAACATAACAATGAGGATGAATGATCCCTCACTGTGTCATCACTGTGTTGTGTCCTGCACAAACATCCTGTTAGAACAGGAAATGCAGCACATTTAAGAAGTCAAGATTATAATTTTGGAGGGTTTTTACTGTTTAAGCTAAATTGGATAAAGCAACCAAAGACACTGTAGTGATGCTTTAAATATGACAATAAATAATACATATAATTCACACAATAGCATTTTTATGCTGAGCAAATGATGCTCAGCGCTATATAATCAACTTTATAATTATAATCAATTATTCAGTACTGCAATTTATCACTGATTTAACCATTTAAAGAATCAATCAACTGATTTTTTCCACATTGTATGGTGCAATAATCTGGATCCAATTTGATTAAATTATGATTTTTGGTCATACAAATGCTGGAGATTGTTAGAGGAGGAACTAGGGAGTAAAATGTGACTATTATCAGTTAAAACCTGCATTATTACATGCAATAACATAGCAATGTTTACATGCTAGCAGTCTACTTCTTCTCTGCCTTTTTCCGGTGCATTGCTGCCACCTGTTGATCCATGGAATATTTTGTTTTTGCATAGTTTACAAGTCTTGACATCTTTAAGATGCCAAGTTAAAAAGTGTGCTACAGATTTCCTTCCTGTCTGAATTCATCATTTTGGCACTGCCCTCACGTATTCCAGAGCCCTTCGAGGATGCCATTCAGTCACAGTCCCATCCGTCGTCCCAGGGCCAAGCCCAGCCGCAGGCTGCTGGTCTTCACAAGGCAGCATCCGTGGACAACTCGAGCCCCCTTCTCGTGCGCTCGCTGGCCTTCCGGGCGCAGGAGGAGCTGGAGGGCCAGATGTGGTACCACGGCAAAATGAGCCGCCGTGACGCCGAGAAACT
Source organism: Nannoperca obscura (assembly GCA_036024295.1). Classification (NCBI taxonomy): domain Eukaryota; kingdom Metazoa; phylum Chordata; class Actinopteri; order Centrarchiformes; family Percichthyidae; genus Nannoperca; species Nannoperca obscura. The sequence continues at coordinate 17,440 of JAVQJL010017179.1, read as the reverse complement.
GCTGAAAGAAGACGGAGACTTCCTGGTTCGGAAGAGCACTACCAACCCGGGGTCCTACGTACTGACGGGCATGCACAATGGACTTGCCAAACATCTGCTGCTCGTGGACCCTGAGGGCACGGTAAGATGGCGTGAAAAGACATAAAAGAGTGTGTTTCAGGAAGACACTGTAGATAGAAATAGATTTGTGAAGGTGTCAGTGAGTAGAAATGCATAAAGTGACATTTCACGTCTCTTTCTCTTTTCAAAGGTACGGACAAAAGATCATATATTTGACAGCATTAGCCATCTTATTGGTCATCACCGTGACAACAATCTGCCGATTGTTTCCGCTGGTAGTGAACTGTGTCTGCTACAGCCCGTCGGAAGGAAACAGTGATGCTTGCAATGCCTGGTGGGAAACAGGAAGCTCTGGACAGTCTCTCCTACCATCCTGAAACTTGAAGATGAAACATGAAGAGAAGACGTTCAAAGCCTCTATGCGCTGATCGTGTTTTTGGGAAATTGGCCCGTGGTAATTTAGAGGCACTGGAAGAGACAAGATTTGTTTAAGATAAAAAATTATTTATAGAACTGTTATTATTTTGTTGTGATGACTGAAATGCTATATTTTTGAGAAGACATAGGTGCATTTGGACATAATATATTGATTTGGTGTTAAAAAAAAAAGACAATTGTTCTTGTAGTTTAGATGAAGTGCAAATCAAACCTCAAAGAGGTGTTAACAAGAGTATTTTAGAATAAAAACCTGAAATTTTAGTTTTGTCTGTCAAGCACAACCACATTTCTACAGGAACCGTTGGCTAAGAGGTCGAGGAGACAAAAAAAAAGCAGTTTGGACAACAAATGCTGTTTATAATGAATTACTTTAGGAAAAATGTCCTTAAATCTCACCAGTAGCGTGACAGCTCACTCAATTAGTCACTATACGAAAATCTGCTTTTACTGGGGATTAGAACTGAATGTGTTTTGCTTTGCAGTAGTCACAAACTGTTGGGGTGCAAACAGACATCCTCCATAGTGCTGTCAATCGCTTTAAAGATACACTTTTTTTATGAAGTATCTTCTCGTGTCACTGCAGTCGCATGACTTAAAATCAACTGTTCTTGTGGACATTGTTCGTAGACCTTGATACCCCTTTTATTTGAAAGAGGTGCTTGTGTATGCTGACACTGTAAAATATTTATGCTTTTCAACCAGTGATTATTTCTGAATTGGTTTTCTCTGGATTCTTCTTTTAGGTGTGTAGTCAATGATTAGTTTTGGGGCTTGAGTCATGCAATGGATATTCTCACATTCTTAATCAACATTTTCGGCTTCTTCTTTTTATTTATTTATTTACAATTTAGTTAATTGTTTGAATTTGAATGATCACAAATGAATAGCACAATCGAAAAGTTCGATCAGTTAGATCATCTGTGTCAGTTGTACCAAGACTAATTACCAATTTGTTGAGACGTAATTTACACGTTTTACGTAAGTCACTGAATTAGACAAACGTTGAGCTTGCACTCAATACACGGTGTTTAATATTAGGTCACCTTCACTTACTGATGTGTATGGCTATCTTGGGGCAAGACTCCTGTTTTGCCACTAGATGTCACCACAGAAATGCTTGTTTACCCCTGTCAGTCACACTCACTTCAATTCTCTTGTGTTATCACTTATCAGTAGCAAAGGATGCTGGCTGTGCATTGTACTACAGTACAGGAGGGGAAAAAATGATTCTTAAGAAGTAAGTTTTCAACCATTATTGCTTGACAGGTCAGAGTTGATTTGCTTGATTTTCTGTCCACTGTACACAATCGTTCCTCCGAGCAGTTCACTGTATTTAGGATTATACGGACTGTTTGTGTAGAGCGGGAATCAAATATTTCTAAATGGCCTATTGAAATAGTAAACAGCAGTTCTGGCAACAGACTTTTTAAATGCTCTCATCCTTACTATTGTCAGTACTCTGATGGATACCAAATGAACGGGGCATTGTATTCGATATGCACTGGACCACTTCAGTTGAACCAAAATCAGCATGTGTTCAATGAGTTTGACAAGACAGATGCAATGTAATAATAACGTGCCTGTATTTTGCTGCAAGAGGGAGTGTACAGTACATGCATTTCACAACAGACACATATTTTGAGCAAAGAGCAAGTATTGGGATCGTTATAAAAACATCCAGCACCAGATCCATTTTTACTTTCTTTGATTCCTTGTGTCCCTTTCAGCAGAGCACATGAGAGAAAGGTTAAAAGAGAAGGGCACAAAGGATCACTGAGGTATTTTAAGGTATTTTGTTATCTGCCATTCACTTTTATTTTGTCCAATTCTTTGTGACATAATTTCATCAAATGTAATATCCTTGGAGAAGGAATAATGCGCTATTTTTTGTCTTTTTTTTTTTGCGCTATGCTAATGTAAGAATTCTTTTGAGGTTAGTCTTTAGTTCTGAAGAACAAGTTGTAGAATCACCTTGGCAAAATGTGCAAAGTTTTGAACAAAGCATATACAGTATAGCAGGATCAACTCCATACTTGAATCTCTCTGATAACATGATGATTAGCTGTGTGGCATAAAGAAATTATACAACCAAACACGCTGGGACACAAAAAGAACATGGCTTCTTTCCAGATTTCTGTTGATGAAAATGTGCCTTTTATTTGTACAAATGGTATTTTTATTTCTTTTTCTCTTCAAAGTGCAATAGCTGATCTTCAATGGGGCATGCCTGTTCACTAGAGGTTGTGTTTTGCCCTGCTGCGTGTTGCTGCTTGAGACTACTGTTTTCTCTCTCTATCTGTCTCTTTCTCTCCCTCCCTTCCTCTCTATTATATATTATAAATGTATCATTTCCAGATTCTAAATATAAATCTTTGTCGGAGGGAATCACACAGAAGCTCACTATTTTGGAACAGGTATAGTAAAAAAAAAAAAGAAAAAGGAAATAAAAACAAAGAAACAAGTCCAAATGATGTTTACAGATTTAATCTTTTGGTTGTATGGGTTTATCATTATTCTGTATGACTGTTGGCAATAAAACTGTGAATGTGTAGGATCTCTGTTGTCTCTGCTGTAATAATAATGTCTCAGTTCATGATAAAGCATTTAGCCATAGTTTCCTCTAAAATTTAAAAGGGTTGGTTCATCCAAATTATATTTAAAAAAAACATGTTTTCTCGCTTACTTTTAGTGGTATCTTGCCATGCAGATAGCTATTGTATTTTTTACCCAGGTTTTGAGATTAAAACAATATTCATAAACAGTGTCCTTGTTATTCTGGATAACCCACAGAACACACTGTTATAATAATCCCCCCCCCCCAAAAAGTAGTTCCCATGAAAATGGTTCAGTGAGCTCTTATTTTTGTGTGAGCTACAAAAGTCCATTCACCTCGACAGTATTGTGGCAGCTGCATAAATCTCAGAGGCAGATGTAAAAAATCAGAAAATAATCTATTTTTATTTATAATTTGGGTGATTTAACCTTCAAGTTATTTGCTCAAAAAGGAACGAGGAATGCACTGCATGTAACAAGGCAGTATGTTTACTCTTTTTTAAAACTTTAGTGTCAAAGGAAATAGTTTGCGTCATATAAATAGCAGCACGTAGTACATCCTTTCTATGTCACATGCTGAAGCCACATGCCTCTTCCTTTGGTTTATCAGCTTCATGCTTTTAAAGCGGATACAATAACGTGTCCACTTCTGTAATTATCAAATACACACAGACAAACGCACACAAACTATTTCATTTTGGTAGTAAAATGAAGATTGAAGATATTGAATATTGATTGAATATCTAAAATCGGCATCGAGCATATTTACCACCACGATTAACCAGCAGATGGAGTCCTTGCATCACTTAAAACCACTGATGTTGAGTGAACTACAGCAGTCACATTAATCATTTGTACATTGATAACAGATGGCATAATAAAAAGAGAAGAAGGTTTGACTCTTCAGCAAGTGTATCTCATTTACATCACATATACAAATTATAATGCAGTTTACATTACAGTAACTGCACAGCATACTGTAGTAACACTGAGTAAATACAAAATGACTAAATAAAATGCATAGAATAAATATTTTCCAAGGTTTGTCATTACACTAGTAATTATCTACAATCATTCTTCTTTACATTGTTTTGCAGAACTATAATAATTGCACTTTAATTCATTGCAGGTTTTTGATAGGTTTTTTTTAAGTGGTCACACATGACAGGAGGTAAATGGGTTTGGTTTTTTTGTCAAGGGTAAAGAGCACCATTCATTCACAAATCGCCATTGTCCTGCGAGACCCACGTGCTTCCAAATCATCCACTTTTCATCAGACGAGAGAGAAATGATTTTGGTTTTTAGATGGTTGGTTTTCTCAACCAATAAAGTAATAAAGGTTTCATCTTTCAGTTAACTGTAAAAATGACCACATTTGGAGATACATAGATCTCACTATGACCTGTAGTTGATAAAAGAGGGGATATTTATTGAGTCATTGAACATATGTTGGCTTCATAAATTAATCAGTCTAATGCCAAGAGTGGACATTTTTAAAAGGAGAAACCACTGCCCTGCAGCCTCCGTCTACATTTCATTCAAGAAATCCTTTATTCTAATCCCAACTCAAATTCCTTTTCATCACCAATGTGACCACTGCACAGGAGCTTACACACCTTCCTACTGCAGATATCTTCCTCCCTTTTTTCACTCTTTCCTGTCACTCTCAAGGACAGCCTGAGCTGCCCCTCCTGCCACCACCGAGACCTCGCCGTTTCCCGGGTCCGCCTCCTGTTCCTTCTCCTGCCTGGAGCTCTGCTGGTTCTGGTTGGGGTTGTTCTGGCTGCCCCACGACTTGCTCCTGCTGCGGCTGGGCTCCAGAGACTGCCTGTTCACGCTGTCCGTCACAGAAGCCTTCCCCCTGTAGCAAACGCCACACACCAGTCTCAGGAAGGCCCGTCTCATCTCGCGGCTGGCCAGAGTGTAAATGACTGGATTCATGGCCGAGTTGAGCACAGCCACTGCGATGAACCACTCGGCCTTGTAGAGGATGGGGCAGCCCTGCTCGCACGCCACATCCACCAGGAGCAGGACAAAGATGGGCGTCCAGCAGCCGATGAAGACCCCGACTACGATGATGACAGTTCGCAGCAGGGACATGGCATGCTCAGAGTTTCTGTGCTTGCTCACCTTCCTGCTGCTGGACTTAACCAAGATGTAAATGCGGGCATAAAGGACTGACATGGCTAAGAGCAAAACCATATAAACTATGATACAGAAAGCAACATATTTCTTGCTGTAGAGAGGGAGGACTGTGGAGCAGTCGGGGAGGTTGTCCAGGCAGTTCCAGCCTAGAATAGGCAAAGCACCAAGCGATACAGCAATCAGCCAGCAGGTCCCAATGAGCAGAAACACTCTGTAGTTCTTGTTCCCATCATAAGGCCTCATTTTGATCATAGTCAGGTGTCGCTCTATAGCAATAGCCAGGAGACTGAAAATGGAGGCGCCAAGTGCCACAAACATGCTTCCCTCTCGGACAAACCAGAGAGCAGGTGAGAGCTGCAGGGTCTTCTCGCCCGACAGCAGCAGGTTGACCAGGTAGGCGACTCCAGCCAACAGGTCGCACAGCGCCAGGTTGGCGATGAAGAAGTACATGCGGTTGTGGAACCTCTGGTTTCTCCACACGGCCACCAGCACGGTGAGGTTCTCCAGGACGATGAAGCTGCATATGATCAGCAACACAACGGTTTTGGTGCCCACGGTGCCGGGGCTCGTGCCGACTCTGGGCCGGTGGTCCAGCTTGCCTGTGTAGTTGTAGTGGAGGAACACCTGAGGGTTGATCATCTTCAAAGCGCCGGCTGCCGACACTGGATGTCAGAAGTGAGCCGGGAGTCCAGTGTCAGCAGATCCACCGTGTGCAGCTGCAGTGGGAGAAGCGTCAGTGTTGTTACAGAAAGCAGCCGATTCGTAGCTCAACATTTATCATTATCCAGCAATGCAGCAATTCATGATTTGTTTCTGATAGATTTGAATTAAAGTTTTCCTTACTTCTATGGAAATTAAGTCATTAAGACTACCTGCACAACACTTAGAAAGAACATATAGTCTTTAGTTTAAAACTCCCATGATGCTGTTTGTTTGTGTACAAGGGAATCTTGGACCATTGCCCAAACCTGGGGCTCATTTAAAAAGTGTCAATTCATCTTTACCTCGGTTTTTCTTTAGACATGAAATTAGCTTTATTTTTAATCATATACTGTAGACATAACATATTTCACCGCACTGTAACTTCGACCTGTAGTCTAATCGACCTGTTTGTGCCGATTCAAGCAAGTCTACTTTTCCCCAAAAATAAGAGCCATTGCACAACTTACCGTGAGGAGCTCGCAGTCGGGGTTCAGTCGGGGAAACAAGCTCATTTCATTGCCGAGCAATCTTTAATTCCTTTTTCTCCCTCGCTCGTCGGGGGAGAGCAGCTGCTCATCTTCTCGCTGATCTCTAAACTCCGGAGCTGCCGACGCTTCGCTGGAAGTCACACCCCCACCTCCCCTCCTCCCCTCCCCCAGCCCGGGCCGGCCCGGGCCGGGCTGGGCCGGGAGAGAGCGCGGTGCGGAGGCTGGGACGGCTGGAGGGTCGGCCAAGAATTTCATGGAGCATATCAAAGCCGGGAGGCGTGTGGAAACTTGCGTTTTTAAGACATGTTGCAATGATTCACTCAGTTTTGGTCCAGGTAGGTCTTGTACAAAAGTCCAAAGTATGAGAGTTACCATTTTCTATGAGACATTTAGCCTATTTATCTTCACATATGAGTCAGAAATTGGTTCATTAAAGTGTTTTTTTTTTGTTCCTCTGCTTAAAAAGGCCTTTGAGTTTGTGAAGGAGAATAACTTAAGATATCTAGCTAGCTTGGTTGAATGTTTAATGTAAAATAGTAAGCTCTCTTAAATTCATTTAAGATAGCTAGCAACATTTCTAGGCTTGCTAGCTAGTTGCAATCACTAGTAAGTTAGCTAGCTGGTTAGATCATAGACTGTGTTTGTGTATATATATATATATACACACACACACACACACATATATATATATATATATATATATATATATATATATATAAATAAACCTACTGGATATGGGCTGGATGGAAAGATAGATAGAATAGACAAAGAAGCAGACATAGATTAAAGTACTTTGGGAAATTGTATTAGAACAGATAAGTCACAAATCACAAAAAAATACAATACAATACAATAAAATCCATGAATAATAGAAATAAATAAACAATAACTGGAATAAAATAAAAACTGAGAATACCATACTCTCTAATAACCAAGTGCGCCGCAAGGACAGTGCAACAAAAGCCTCGTAGCTGATTTCCTCTGCTTTGTTTCTACTTCACATGGACAAAATAAAAAAGAAAGTGCATTCATACAATATGCTGTAAGCGTTGAAGTTAAGATGACTGCAGCCCATCCTTTTTTTCCCTGGTCCTTCTGTTGTGACCTCATATCCAGAAAGGATGGGCAGGGCTGGCAACAAGGAAAAGGGTTTTGCAATTGCACCGACATGAGTCAGGAGCATCGTCCAGGATTTGTACACTTTGTGAATATGACTCAAACATCAAGAATCTCATTGCTTTACTTTATGCGGTGCCATTTAGCCGCTTGCAATTTTCCCCAAACGAAGCACATAGTGTGCCGTGTCACAGACCAAATCAATAAATATCTGTGTCTGTGGTTATTAACCCAGGGGAATGTTCTGTGTGGTTGAATAAACAGATGTGGTCTGGCTTTGGTCCACAAGCATTGTTACAGTCACAATTCTCAGTCACTTCCTGCAGGTCGTACTGTGCCAGCAGCAATGGGAAAGTCTCCGGGACAAAGCCAAATAGTTACTCTGAAGCCGCAACAAATCTGGGACCAATCACAGAGTGGGGCTACGTAAAGGCAGCTGGATTAACAGACCGGGAACATGGTCGGAAAAACCTTGGGTTTTTCAGCAAACTGCAGTGATGTTGGACTCACATCTGCATTTACATAAACTTTGAGCCAAATATGAAACCATCCGCAAGAACAAACCCATGATATGTGGCGAGAGTGAGTCCATGTCTATGTGTATTCATAGACTACTGAAGAGGAGCATGGGTGGAGGGTTTTCACTTTTGCAGGACCACCCTCCTTAAAATGTTACTTTGCAGGTAACCACCCTTTTGGTTTAAGCGAGGCAGAAGTTTCCTGTCATCTTTGTCAGCGGGACAGTAATTAAAGTTCTCAATTGCGGCCATTTTCCAGCAGCAGGGGCTGTACGTCTCCCCTAAACCATCAATACACCATGTGGGTGATTTCCTGCTATTATAATGCTATATTATTTGAGTGTGAACCTACAAGCTGCAACCTCCTTATTTGAAAAGTAATGTACACAATATAACCCTCCTTCCCTGAGTGTAGCTGGCCTCACAGCTGGTAAAACCATTCCTTGGGGAAAGTTTCCACTGCTCAACTACAGCCGGCCCCAGACCTTATACAGTTTCTGTGTGACATTGTCAGTGGTTGGAAGACTTATTCACACCCTTTATTTAAAGTGAAAGACGTAATACCACACTGTAGAAATACTACATTTAAAAGGCATGCATTATCAGCAAATTGTACTAAAAGATCAAAACTAAAAGTACTAATTATGCCGCACAATGTCCGTGGTATATTAAAATATATTAGATTATTGCAACTGGTCAAGGTGGATCTCTAACTAGTACTACTTTATAATTTAAATCCATAACAGCGCATCATATTTTATAGCACAATCATATGTTTTGAATGTAAATCTCAGTCCAAAGTTAATATTTACAGCTGTCAATTGAATGTAATGGAGTAAAAAGTACAATATTTGCCTCTGCCTTTGTAATGTATTGAGTAGAAGCATGATGAAGCAGAAAAATGGAAATACAAAAAAAAGTCCTCATGTACAGCACTTGATAAAAATGAAAACATATAGATTGAAGATATTTGACATAGAAATATATCTATTTTTTTTTATTTAAAGAGCTTTGTACAGAATCTGCCTGTAGATATAAATTATTTAACTAACTTGACTTAGGGCATAAACATATCAGGGTATTTATTATTAATCATAATGCGATATAAAAGCAGTGCGCACTCACAAATGCCTACACGTATAGGGCATTCATTATTGATTCTAATGTAATGTAACATAGCCTCTCATTCAAAGCAGGGAACTAATAGTTAAATGAGAATGGCCGGATAGAATAAAGATAACGGCCCTGCGCTTTAGTACCATAAGCACATTACAGAATCCCTGTAGCCACCACTTTGCCGGGGCTTGCCCTCTTCAAGCTCTAAACCCCTCATTAGAGAGCAAGAGCTGGGGTCAGAGCCGTGGGCAGTGGGCACATCCATGTGCAATTACATGACAACCCTGCCTTTAATTTCACCCTCGTCATTTTGAGGCAAGAAAAAAAGAAAAACACACACCCCGTGAGTCCGGGCTGCAAATCTGAGGCGGACAGTCCCCTCCTGCCCTGTGGCTTTGTGGCAGCGGTATTTCTAGGCACGGCGGTCTCTTGCATGCAACTTAACAGAACAAGGCCTCCGAGACGTTTCTGAGGCGTAGTTTGAGCTGTGGCACAGTTTAGTCTAGGATCTGCCAACTTCAGAAGGCCACACAAACAGAAATAGATCTTTTCAGGTCCGTCACTTTTGCTGCGGGGATATTTAGTGCTCTTACCTTTTAGCTCTCTCACCATTAAAGTGCAGCACTTTAAATTTTCCATTTCATTTTTCAGTTTCCCGCTGAGAGATTAATCGGATCGGTTTTATTCAAATTCTCTCCAACGGGTCTGACTTCAATTATACTACAGTGGCTCCTCAACAGACTAGCCAGTGTCAAACTGGCTGGCATTACCATACAAGCTTAAATTTAACGGGCTGAAATCACTTAACACCGAACATGGAAAAAACCCAGAAGCCACAGTTTTTCTGTAGTGGACTCATTTCGAGGGCTTCCGTGATAATTGCACGGTTCCCAGCCAAGGTTACCGCCTGCTCTGCTTGCATGTGAGCGCACACACTTTCCTCACCTCCACACACATATCCATCAGAAATGGATATGTGTGTACCATCCAAACCGACACCAACCAAAAATTGAACATTTAAGCATCCCATATGTAGAATTTTACTGTGAAAGCATCTTGAAATTGTTCTGATAATCTATAAAGGGTTAGTGCATTGGAACTAATGATGTTATTAATGCCTAATAAATTGATCTTGGCCCATATAGGCAAAAAAAAGAGAGAATAAAAGCGGCACACTAATTGATCGTATGCAGTTATTTTAACTTAGAAAAAATCAACCTTTTAGCAAACAGCCTTCATCAGGATAAGAGCAACAATCACCTAAGTGGTATTTATAAAAAGGTGTTAAATATCAATGCAATCAACTTGCAACTAGTCAAAGGCCCAACATGTCCTCAATAACAGGAAAATAATTCACAAATGCACATTATCTACATAAATAAAGCCTCAATTAAATACTACGTGTCAAATGAAAAACGCATAATTAACACTAAATCTTACAAGTCATTATGTAAAAAACAAATGTACAATATCAAAACAGGTCTTACCAGCCAGAAAGCTTTTTCATAATCTGGCAACCCAAAAGTTATTCTTATTCATGGTAGATTGGTATACATTAGTAGATAACTTGAGTCTTGACTGCATTTAGCTGTTATACTTTCTTGAGTTCATAGAAGAGTTCATAGAACCTGTAGGGAAGTGGTAATAAAGACGTGCTGTCATGCAACAGGTGGAAGCTTACTGTGCACGTTGGGCAACTCTTATCTTGAGTTCATAGAACCTATAGGGAAGTGGGAAATCTCAATAAAGACGTGCTGTCATGCAACACGTTGAAGCTTACTGTGCACGTTGGGCTACTATTAGCTTTCTGAGAAAGCTGGGGCTGAAAGGGAAACTCCAAAAGTTTGATTAAGGGCTACTTTTCGCAGCAGTGCGTCATAAGATTCAGCGCCTTGTATTTTAACACCATTCTGACCTCATGTTGAGACTTTATTTCATTTTATTTTATAAGCCGCCAGTCTACTCGGCTACTACTGTCGGCTATCACGCAGCACCTGCATTAAGCAGCGAGCCGCTTCCTTCCCTTTTTGTTGAGTTAAATTGCATTGGCCTTCCAGACTGCTAATGCGAGTCTACAGCAATAGCCCGTTTATCATGCGGTCGGGCTCTCTCTCAGGCCCATAGGTTTCACAGTACTCAGAGCTTGTTGTATTGATGTCCAGCAGTCATTTGTCATTGCCTGACTTACTGCTGAATGGATATCGTTAACCAGAGAGGAGCCTGGAGTCTGTTGGGCAAAGTTATTATAATATCTGTAATAATATCAGTTGCTTTTCCTTTTCCAAATGTATAATACATAAGTCAATTAATGAGAATAATTACTTTTTAAACTGTAAAGATAAATGGGATTTTCTTTTTAAAGCTGAGTTCTAGCTCCACTTGAACCTAATCATCTAAACAGGTGGCAGTGGATGACAAACCCGCTCTTTCACTTTAATTCCTCTGCATTTTTTAATTTAACCTACTAAAAGGCTGTAGGTGTCATCGCCACCACGTAACCACAGAAGAAACAGTGTGTTCAAAATAAAACTAGGCTCAAAGTCGGTCAACATGCACGTATACTGAAACTACAACTAAAATTAAAAAAGGTGGACTATTAAACTCTTCACTACTTATGGGGCCAAACAAAACCAATATTTCAGGAGCTCAGCCCTCGCACTGTAGGTAAGTAAATACTGGGCATACACATACAATTGTTTATTTAGCCTAAAATGCACCACAGATCAATGTTTGTCATCACTGCTGTTCATTTTTCATCCGTGCCTTAGTGCTATAAACATAAAAGCATTTTTAAAACCAGTAATGTCTATAATGTTCAAATCGCTTGTGTTTGCAAGTCAGACAACATTAGCTTCATATAATAAAATTATCTAAAGTAGATGTTCTGTTGGATCAATGAATTGCATCACCATTTGCATCCACTCGACACAGAGGTGTTGTAACAGCATGGTAAGTGTTGCTGTACAATATTATGCTTTTTTCCCCGTTTTCTATGTTTTTCTTGACAGCAACACAGTTAAACACATAATAAAATATATATTTGAGATCAAAGGCCAACTCTTCGAGAGATGAATGTTTATCGGTTTGCTTCCTGTTGGCAGAATCAATAAAACTGCTCTTTAGCTACCAAGGAAATTACTAAGATGCATAGTAAGTGAACAGGAAACCATTATAGCTTGTCTGATTAAATGTGGGTGTACATTAGGCTATACTACAGGTGATGGGTGCGCAGCAGGTGATTGATGCACAGCATGCATGCCAGTATATGTACATCACATGTCCACAGATTATAAAGCAGTGGAGTTGAGCATCGAGTTGGCACCACAGTTGCTCCTGAAATATAAAACCCCCTAAATAAAAAAAAAAAATATATATATATATAAAAACACACACAAGGGAGAAAGTGCTACTTGGATGTAGCAGCAATGTAACACAAAAGGTGCTCCTGATGCACAGTTTGGCGCACAATTATATTAGATAATAAAGGCTTTAACTTTAATATTTCAGCAGAGCAGGTGCTGTGGTTTTTTGGGGGAGAGTCCACCAGACAGAATAAGGCTATACACTGCATAAGAATACATCTAAGCAACATATTAATTTAATTAAATACACACACGTGAGTAGGGTAGTCAGATCTGCTCCTGTCCTAATGATGAGGCATGATTTTTGGCCAGTTGTCTTTCCTCCATTCTGGCAGCTTTGGCACTTCTTCGTATTTTTCTAACATTATAGTTTTCTCTTAGTTGGTAAAGTATGCCGCTCTGCTGCTAGTACGATTGGTCATATTCTGCTAACACTGACCCTTTTATGGGAAACGCATCCATTGCTAGATTGGAAAATCCTGCCTCTATTTAGCGAATTGAAGAGAACAATACCTCAGGCAGCATCGTCAGCTATGGCTGCATGGCTCCATGACGTCATTTGAAAAAAATATGATATGAATAGATATGAATGAACTACAAAAGCAGAGTCAGCCCTCATTGATACATTCGCATGATTGTGATATTTTTGTGTAGAGGTCTAGGTATTGTATCTTACTTCCTGAGAGCTTTGTCATGATTTTAATGTCAAAAAGTTTAATAGGGACTTAACCTGACAGGTGAAATTTGCTTTGTTTAGTAAAACCTTCCAGCTGCGCATCCCTTTACCAAACTGTATGCATATTTCATTAGAGGCTAAATTACTGGTGCCTTCCTGACCCCGGCCCTCTCGGAGGACGCACACACACACAAGTTCAGTCTGCCATTGACGCCTGTAGAAGGATCGTCTCGGAGTCTGGTGCCGATGAACCAAAGACTTAGAGGGCGGCTGCCAAACTGTCTACAGCTGAGAAGGATGCAGCAAGCTTCTCATAATGTGACAAACGTGTTATTGGAGGATCTGAAAAGTGTAATCTGTCCTGTCTATTTGGGTCTGGTGAAGTCAAAAAGCCACAAGAGACGGGAAATACTTCATTAATAATAACATGACCCGTTACTGCAAGAACTTATTTCATCTACACTTGGACTTTCCAATGTGGTCAATAACAGCAATGATATAAATAGTAAATGTAAAAACATACGGCTTGTTTTAAATTACAGTACGTCTCACGGAAGAGTTGCAGGGAAGTTGCTGTGGTTAAAGGACGTCTCGGCTGCTGTCGGGCTCACGTTTCTGTAAACGTTAATGGTCAGCGTCAAAGTGCTTCAAGACATCCACATTATAAAAAAATGATCAACGTGTGCAAAATGAGAACAAAGATCCACGTAATGATTTAAAAATGAAGACCTCACAAACTGCATCTCTAATCAAAAGGGAAACAATGAACAAGGGGTGTGGGAAGTCCAAAACAGGTACTGAGGATGACAGTAACAGAAACTAGAGAACAAGACATATAGCACACTTAACTGAAAGATCTGACCGGGAACAAAGGAAGTGAACTGGTAGATGAAGTGAAGGCTGATTAGGGAATGGGGTGAAGCTGTGGAAGGTCATGTGACAGCAGGGCTGATGAGAAGTGGGAAAAGGTTTGCGGATGGGTGGGGCTGTGTGCGAGGACATCTGGTGGACAGCTGGAGGATGGCAGGTCCGGGGAGCTGAAGGAAAGGACACGGCCTGGGAGAAGGGAGCAGGGCCCGGAGACACGGAGCGAGAGCAATGTGGACGGCTGGGATGAAAGAGAGCGAATAATGCACTTACGTTCGTCAGGTGGCCATAAACACAACTCCTAAAGAGGGTTGAGTCTGGATGTGTAAATATGTAACTGTTTGGAAACACTGGTAACAACCTTTTAAGGTGATAATAATATCTCAGCTTGTTTCTGCTGCCCTAAACTCTCCATAAATAGACATTTTCTCAAATTTGACATCTGTCATCAGTTTTTATAATACTGATGCCCGGTTTGTTAAATGCAAACTGCTTCATGTGGTTATTTATTTATTTGCAAGGTTAGCCATTTTTGAGGTGCGTTTATGTAATTATTTACCAGTTTCCAAAAATAAGTGCACTCTTCTCTGTGCTGTAAAGGACATTTGAGACCACCTTTGATATGACCATCATATGACATTGTTCCTTGTATATCAGATCTAGTCACAGAAAAACTGTTATTTTTTCAAGGCCCTTTGTTTTGAAGGTGTTTCCTCATTGGCCCCTCAGAAACCCCACAGAGAACATCAAGCCGCGTTACCTTCAATAGTCGCTGTGGTCTATCTTGTAGCTGCATTGTGTAGCTGTATTGTCACAGCTTCCTCAGAGGATGTGCCATTAGAAAGGCTTTGTGTGCACAAGAATGGTCGCGCACGCGCAACCAGACACAGCAAGGACTGCTGTGGGCTTTGGATCCTAGGATCGTCAGGGTGGTTACTAAATAACAACAGAGAGAGGAACCAAGAAAGGACAGCAGGTTAATAGGAAAGGAAGTCACACCTCAGGAGGGTTAGGGTTCAGGAAGTCATGTACTCAAGACATTTTACACTTTTTCTTGTGGGTGTACTTTTTCCACCGGTAAGTGTCTGTCCTTGACTCACACTCCAGTTAAAGCACGCACTAATCGAGAGACACAGTTCACAGAAAGGCTTTTATTTCCTGCAAAAGTGTGCAACAGTTTAGCTCGGTGGTTTACAGCAAGGTCAAGTGGCTCAGTTCACAAATTGTGGCACCAGGTCCAAGTGAGAGCTGACTTTTCTCCAGTTGTCATCTAAATACATCTGTAGTAAAATATAAATTTTGAACATCTTTGTCAAACACAGTGGAAATGAGATACAAATATTAAAAATATTTCGTTGAAACATGACGCATCATGGATACATGTTGAGTGGAAATTTTGACTATAGAAAATATTATTTCACACGTACACATCCACACTTAAATTAGTCTCTGTGTACTTGGAGTAGTTACAGTAATATGAGAGTCAGCCTTTCCTAAAACATCTTTTGCACACATCAACCACAAATCAGGGAGTTTCAATTCATTAAGACATTTCCCCGTCAGTAGTTTATTGAAGCATTGGCAATAGCAGTCTTGTGTCAGTAAGTCTAAATGAAAGGGCACTGGCTACATGAGATCAAGCTGCAAAAAGGGTCCTTTACCAGTGTTCCATCAGATCACATGGCTTCAGAACCCTTTTCAAATAACGCTTTGCAAACTTAAAACCAAACAGTGGCTCACAGACAGAAATGATGCTGTGACATGTCATGAAACTGCTCACTCCATCACACAGTTTATCACAACAACCAGTCATCACATCAATAAACCCTGTGCAAAGAAAAAAGTCAAGCCATCAGGAAGCAGCTGCTGCAGACCATCTCTGCCCCACATGAAAGGATGTGGTTTGTGCTGTGTGCTCCCTATAAAAAGATTCTACCACAGTCTCTTTATTTTATGCCTTCTCCTTGATTTTTTTACAAGAAGTTTTGAAGCGTAGTAATTATTAATTACCTTTATTAAATACAGCTGGCGTAGCTGTATTTCACAGTTAGGGTCTGAAGTCAAATTCATCTTTGACGTTCTGTAGGAGTCAAACTTAAATCTTTAGCGCCCTCCAGAGGGATAAAGACATATCATGATGGAATGGGTCGTTCAAAAACCCAAGTGAGATTTTACAGTATCACTTTAAGGAGCCACTGGGTGAAAAAATATATAAAATGGTAAAAAAAAGTCTGTTTTTCATGTGCTGCGCTTATATTCAGACATTCACTCTATTTATTGAATGTCACAGTATATTAATTATATTATTAACATATCATTCTGGATATTTCTTTAACATGAGGAAATATAAGCAGGTTCAGTTACAGTAGCACTTATTTTCCACTAGAGGTCAGGGCAAAGAAGCAGACGAGCACTGCACTGTATGAAGCACGGGAAATGAAATTAGCACTTTATGTCATGAAAAGGCTTTTGTGAGAAAACAAGTCGAGTGTTGAAACCAAATGCTGGGGGGGAAAAATCTCTTCAACTGTAATCACTTAGAAGACAAATAAACTCTCAGTCAATAACAAAAGTGCTCCACTGGGAATGATCTGAATAAACTGATAAAATAACAAAGCAGCAGAATCAATGTGATCAGACAGGATGATCATCAGTATTGTTTCATTATGTATTGATCCATTACTCTATGTATGTGATGCACTGTTTACTGAGCACCTTGTGAGTCATCGCAACTCCTCACATTTGACCTGCGCTCTCTGTGTGCTGTCATTAATTATCAATGACAAATATGTGTTTCATACATGTTCATGGTGACACGAGTGCACTTGACCTGCTGTTGTGCGACCTAACATCACAGCAAATGCTACTTACCTATTAGCATCCAGCTGAGGAGCTGGCTCCTTCTGTGGCCTTATTTGTGTGTGTGTGTGTGTGTGTTTGTGTGTGTGTGTGTATGTGTGTGTGTGAACAATATACTGGAAAGTGGCAGGTAGTGTAGAGTACCCACTTTAATGAAACGTATGCACTTTATTTATTTACTGTATTAAGCCAGTTTTACTCTCCTTCTTGTGGTAACATGTACTTTAAAGCCTCTTAAGATGATATATAATAATGCAATTAAAACTCAGGATAGGAAGCCAATGAGATCCCACCACTTCTATGTTCTTAAGGAACTAAATATGCTAATTTAATTACATTTGCTAACTCATTCATATTTGCCTTAATAACAGTGACTTTGTGGTACCTTTCTGGGTTTCTGCCGTCTATGGGAAACAGTATGGTTCTCCTCACCCACAGATCCAAATGGATCATGACTGGGATCGTTTTTAAACTCACTTTGAAACAGGGATCAGTCATGTAGTCGTGAATGAATCTGGAGCTTGTTAAAGAAGCCAGAGC
>JAVQJL010017177.1:0-11154 GCA_036024295.1 Nannoperca obscura | reverse complement strand
TATTGTAGCATTAACAAGACTAAATGTCTCAAATCAATCAAGCTCTGTGAGGCACAGTGCTGCTTCGAGCTAAATGCTAACGCCAGCATGCTCACAGTGACGATGCTAACGACATGTTAACGTGTCATGTTCACCATCTTAGTTTAGGGTGTTAGCATGCTAATATTGGCTAATTAAAGCTAAACAGAGTGCAGCTGAGGCTGATGGGAGTGTCTGTAGTTCTGCAGGTGTTTGGACACATTTACATGTCGACCTGATGGTGGCCTAGATGGAAAGTCAGAGGATCACCAGAGTTATTACGGTTCATCCTGAGGGAAACATTAATGTCTGAAGCAAGGTTTATGGTTGTTAATGTTTCCAACAATAAAATGTTGCCTCATATTCCTTAAACAAGATAGTAAAGAGGCCAGCTGGTTGTTAGCAGACATGTCACACAGGTGTAGATAAAGATGTAAGTGAACAGTCAAACGTTTGATTCCTGCAAAGGAAATGAAATTGTACTTTTCTGTACGCGGCTGTGATAGTGGACATGTGACCGTGTCGGCTCAGCTACATGCAACTGATATCCCCATAGACCTATTTTTCAGTTTGGACTGATTTAAAGGCAGAGAATGTGTTCACGTGGCAGAAACTGAGTGGGGGTTAATGGAGGATCTGCTGCACAACACAAAAACCTTCCAGCTCTGTGTGGTCGGAGTTAAAATGCAGCCAATAATATTCATAGCTGGTTCGGGGGAACTGCAAAGCCAAATACAATACCAGCAGGCTTATCCCAACAAGGACACACGTACACAGAAGCTATAGCAAATACAAGCAGAGATAAATCCCAGCAGAAAGAAGGAAAGGTCACCCTTGTTTTGAGAGAAAAATAGGGTGTTTTCTGAATTTACAGTAAGCTACACGAATCAAAGGGCCGTGGGATGTTGCTATGGTTACAGAGACAAAGATCCCAAAGCTCGGGATATCTGCAGGGCAGATTCTCCTCTTGGAGATTTCTCTCCATTTATCACAAACTCTCAGCCCTGTGGGAGGCCGAGGGCTGCCTGGGGGGGGCAGCAGAGTCCCCCTCTCTGCGTCTTGGAGACAAAAGCCGGGTTATTATATTATGTAAATTTCAGATCTGTCTGTCGGACGGCTGCCGATGATTAATTGCCGTCTAAGCGCGAGCCACAGAGATGGGACAGAGAGCTTCTTTATTTCTTTATTTCTTCTGGCAGCACTGGATGAAGAGGCTCAACTCGCGCTGCTTCAGATGCAAAAATGTGTTTATAAAACGAACTTGATGTAAAATGAATATTCGGTTTGTCACAACACTGGCAGGTTTGATGTCAGTTTATTGTCGTCTGATTCTGATGCAGCTCTCTGTGCGAGCAGACCTCCTCCTCTGCACCTGGCAGGTGTAACATCACCAGCTGTAATGTTATTCTGTCGTCCATCTCTGTGACTGGCTCGTCCTCTTCCCCACCTCCCATCTACCGGATAACTTTAAAGAGACATATTTTAGTATTATTTCCATCATGGTACAGTGCTACTCTGGCATGCCACTGACTGTGTTTACACGCATTAATATCCCTGTTCCTATTGATCCTGACAAAGACAGTATTTGTGCTACATAATGAAGATGAATCTTCTTCTACTCTTCCTGTTTTCATTGCACCGTGTGAACTTTCACTCGTTCCTTCTTGAAAAGGTCGCCGTTGTGATATTTGCTCGTATCCAGAAACCTGTTGATCTTTGTCTTTTGTCATGTTTAACAGTAGCTGTTCTTCTGTGCCTGCATCTCCACCCTGCAGCCTGCACACTATAGCCCTGCACACTGCAGCCTGCAAACTGCACACTGCAGCCTGCACATGCAGCCCTGCACACTGCAGCCTGCACACTGCTGCAGCCTGCAAACTGCACACTGCAGCCTGCACATGCAGCCCTGCACACTGCACACTGGTGGCTGGTTTGTTTCCAGCACAGAGCTGACTGTAAACAGACGAGAGGCCGTGAACGAGCTCTACAACATGTACAAAGAACATCACACGTCTCAATCTGTACATGCTACTTTCAGAATATCCAAACTGCTGTTTACACAAGCCGGATCAAGCTCAGAATATTGTATGTGTGGAATAATAGTGGGAAATGAGTGTCCATGTAAATGCAGTCAGTGACAGGTGTACTGTTGTTTCAGTCCGCTAATAAAAACCACTGACCCTGAGGCTAAACGTGTCTAAATGCTAAATTGTCTCATTGATTTCTAACTGCAGAACTTGAAGTTCTGCAGCGTGACATTCTATTTACTCTCGCGTGACATTTTTATGAATGAAACTTGTTGCAGATCAGGTTTTAAAGCATGTCTGGGGTGTCAATTATGATCTCTCTTGGAAAACTCAAACAAACCTCAGTGAAAAGGGAGAGCGTAAGAGGCCCATTGTGTGGACTAGTGAATTGAGCTATCACACTTGTTTCCACACCTTGATTGCATTATATCTCTGTGCACGTCTGTAATCTGATGCTGCTGTTCACACACAGATAATTCAGACCTCCAGCAGCTTCACTCTGAGCGATCCACATGTATGTGATCCACACCTTCAGCAGGTGGCTGTGTGTGTGCTGCAGACAGATGTCATGAAGGTTTGGAGGAAACTTTCAGATGGCTACCAGGCAAGCTGCCCGATGCTCTCCGTGCACACGAGCATGCACTCATACTCATCCATATGTATGCACACTTTCAAAAGTACACAGAAGCCAACATTTCATGCTTGCATGCACTTGTCAGGAAGTCACCAGTATAAAACAGACAAATGTGTATAAACAACAAAATAAAAGGCCTTTTATTGAATGCTTTCAGAGCACAGTAGTATTTACATGGCATGTTGTCGTGTTACTTCTGTCTCTAAGAGGTAAAGAAACCTTGAGCCATGCACACAGATCTCTGTCATCTATCTATCACATAAATTAACTGAAATAAGTGTGTGTGTGTGTGGGGGGGGGGCTTTTATATGAAATAACACTAATATGTTGATGTTTACAGTTCAGACTTAGTCCCTGACTCGTCTCGCTCTTTGCTTTGTTTGAGAGAAGCAGATTTGTTCTCACCGAAGGGAACAACTGAGCTCCGTTTCTCACCCAGTGTAAATGATTGCTTATTTCCACGCCAAATTGTCTGTGTGCATTCAAGTGTGTGGTTTCCAAATTATTGACTGATGTTCGCAGCCAGCGGCCCGCATACAGACAACCAACCAGAGGAGGGATTCAATCTGCCCTGGATGTAAATGTAGGGGAATCACCTGCCTAACAGCCCGGCAGGAGACAATCTCTGTCTCAACACAGATGTTCAGAGGGTGAAGTCAAATGAGATATTACTGTTTCTGTGAAGTAGGTTTTCAGCAGCTGATTGTAAGCAAAGCTTTATATAAATAACACTTTTAAAACATGGAGCTGCTTAAACATAAAGCAAGTAAAGATTCAGCAAATGTGACCGACTGGGGAAGTTGATGAGGGTTGGGGCAAAGACTGCAAAGGCACGATCACCTTTTGTTTTGCAGCTGGAGCTAGAGATGGACAAAAGAGAGAGAGATTAGCAGATCGGAGCATTCGGGAAGTGGAGAGAGGAACAGGAGATCTGAGATGTATCTAGGGGCGAGGTCGTGTAATGCCTTATATGTAACAAACTTGTAGTTTATTCTGAATTTACAGGAAGCCAATGGAGGGATGCAAGAACAGGGGTAACAGCCGACGGCTGGTTCTGGTTAATAGTCTGACAGCTGTATTTTGAACCAGCGGTTTAAAGCTGTTTGACTGACGTGTAGATGGAGCTACGATAGTCTAAACAGGAGAAAATGAAAGTATGAATAAGATAATTTTTGAGATATTTATTAGCTGAAGAAGGCAGGACTGGACGAGCTTAGAAACATGATGGTCAAAAGTCAGATACTGGTCAAAGGTGATGCCAAGAGTCCTAGTGTTGGATTTGACGTTTGACTTAAATGGACTAATAAACTGACTCAGTTATCAGGTCCAATTAAGAGAATTTCATGATCTCATGAATGTCCAGATTTAAGTGGAGAAAAAATGAAGAGAAATCGTCATGACTTGGCTGCTAAACAATCATGAATGGGGGTATTGCAAGTGTATATACACAGTATACAAGTGACATAGAGGAAGTGTGTACAGTGAAAAGAGGATAGGTCCGAGGACCGACCCCTGAGGGACACCACACCACAGAGGAGCTGAGGAGGACACATGATTAGTGATAAAAACATTAAAATATCTGTCAAATAGGAATGAAACCAGTTTAAAGCTGCATCAGAAATGCAACCTATCAAGTAAAATGGTGTGATCGATGGTATCTAAGGCAGCAGTCAAATCAAGTAGGATAGCAAGGGTATATTCACCTTTGTCTGCATGCATAAGAATGTCATTGGTAACTTGTAGTAATGCGGCCTCAGGGATTATGCTCAAAGATTTTATGATCCTCATTTTGTATTAAAAGGTAGCTTGGAGAGTGGCCTTCTGTAACACTCTGGATCAAGAAAGGGTTTTTAAGAAGTGGCTGAACACTAGTAATTTAAAAATAGACAGGTACGGACCCGGATGTGAGAGAGGAGTTGATAATGGAGAGCAGGTTGGGACCTACGACAGGAGGAGGGCTGAGTGTGAGCTACAGTGTTTAAAGGGTCTGGAGGCCTGTAGGAGCACATTCAGACAGTAAAGTAGGACGGCTGAATGAAAAATTGGATCTCAGACCATCGATCTTGCCGACGAGAAAAGATACGCTAGATTTTTCACTGTGAGTGGAAGATGTTGTTGAAATTGTAGGAAGAGATGAGTTTAAAGCAGGTTAATACTACCAAACAGAAACCTTTGGTTATGTTTTTTACTATTAATCAAGCTAGTGAAGCATTGTTACTGCTGCTAAAATAGTTTCAGTGAGACAGTAAATCCTGCCAGCCTGATGGCAAGTCTGCAGATAAGACAGCAGCAGAGAAACACGTCCTTTGTCAGCTTCAAAGATCTTCAAAGAGTTTGGTTGGACCTGGCTGCTGTCGGCCACTGATGACATTTTTTATAGAAACTGGTGTGTGATACATTTGGGACAAAGGCAGCGCAGCTAAATCTTAAACCCTGTATCTCTACCAGAAATCACTGACCCGTCCTGCTGAAGAGGAGGGAAGCTGCTTCCAGCTGCATCAGGCTTTCGTTCACAGCGGAGAGGCAGGCAGTAAGAGCTGATTCATGAACGCCATTTATATCGGAAGGAAAATAGCTGCAGAGACGAGGAAGTGTTTCCACTAACAGGGTGTTACTCTTCAGCTTGTGATGTTCACACGTACAGCGTGTCAGAACTGTGTACAAGGCTCTCTTTTAGGCCCAGATTTGTGCTGAACTACATGTAACCAGGATCAGCGCTGAACGCTGCGGCCGTATGAACAGTGAGGCGAAGTGAACAAACAATCAGAGACTACTGGATCAGCAGTGATTTCTAACGTCGCCCTCTCGTTCTCTACGTTAAAGACGTAGAAGTGAGTTAGACACTCAGCTTCTACTACTTAATACTACGTGTTTACTTAGTATTAAGTGCCCCTCCACCCCAAAACACACCCCTGCAAGCAGCTTCTTACGACCCATACTGACGTTGATTGTCCTTTAGGGACAGCAGTAATGATGACGGGAGCAAAAGGAGGAAGTCGGTTGAGTTCGTGCACCAATCGTGACGATGCACTCCTGTTGTATCGCAGCCTCCACAGCTGCAGTTGAGGTTTGAGGTTTTTAAGGTTTTTTAACATTTGCATTGTTGATGTAACCCAATACTTGCATTTAAATGTTGTGTGTTTGGGGGACGCCATGATCTCTTGCGTGCAATGAATCTTGGGATATGTTGGGTTAGTAATGATGGCAAGACTACAGGAACACTGCAGACACACATCCTTTTATCTTACCACACATATAAAGAGTTTGTGGTATAGAAAGATCAAACAGTGTGTCAGTTACAGTCTGATACTGTAAAACTTCTCGCTCAGTGTGTTTGTGGGTAACAAACATATGGGATCAGCTGATGTCTTCAGGTCTGATCCACAAAGCGCACTGAACACTTTCTTTCCTTCTCTTTCTCTAAATCAATAAGATGATGAAAGAGAGAGGTTCAGGTGCAATGAAGCTCTGTGTGCTCTGCAAACTCTATTGAGTGCATGGTTCTTTGGTGGAGCGTCTGCATGAAGTCCACAGCAGATTCCAACATTTAGAGGCAGGATTATTCATTCAGATGCAGCAGGCTGTGAGTGAGCCCATGTAGACCGATCTAATGGAGTTCGGTTTGATTTGTTACTGTTGTCCTTATTCTTTCATTTGTCTGAAGGCTGAGATTTACGCTTCTGTTAATCTTTGACCATATTTTCACTCACGATGACTTCTAGCTTAAAGGATAGCTTCTTTGGGAATTATGTTAATGTGTTATATCACACAGTGTTAGCTCTGCAATAAAACACAGAATGGATTGTTTTCAGTCCAATTTCCAACACATGTCACTAATAATACTGTGCAGTGTATTCTAGTAGTTTTAGATGATTATCATTATGTATCTGTTTATTCATTATGCTCACGTACCTGAAAGATGCTTCTGAAAGCAGCATTTGATTCTCTGGAATAACTGGGGGTTTAAAAGAATCACACATCTTGTCTCAGGACGTTAGATTATACCAACACAGATGAGGGCGCATTCACAGTGTGTTTTTTGTTTTTGTGTGGAAGTTGGTCTCGACCGGCTCCATGTGATTGAGTGCCCTGAGATAACTTTGTTATGATATGGCGCTATATAAATAAAATTGAATTGAATTGAATTGAATTCACAGCAGTTCGGTTCGGCTCGGCTCAGCTCGGCTCGGCTTGGTCAAATACTAGTGTTTGTTCACTTCCTGCTGAACTCTGGCGGTTCGTTTGTGGTCTGAAAGTAAATTTAATTCAGCACAACTTTTAAATCCATCTGCTGCTGGTGATTTTATAACAAGTGTGTGGGAGCAAAGTGTCAGCTTATCCGGAACTTCGTGTTTACAATATATTTATTATTTAACATTAGCGCACTCTCTTACTGTAACATCATGGTTTTAGTTGCCGTAACTTAACTATTGCCACTTCCTGTTGGTTTCAGGCTTTAGATGGATTCGGTGTTTGAACTACACTGTAGTTTTCGTGGGTCTGTTCTGGGGCTGTGCAGGGGGTGAGACGGGGTGAGATGGGGGGTGAGACAGGGTACCAAATAGGACTAAATTACTTTGTGCTTGTTTCTGCATCACCAGTTTGTCACTGCTTGGAAGAATCGCTGTGGGGGGGAGTTTCCTACATCCACATTATTTCTGAAGTCTTGTTTTGGAGGCTGACAGGAGGTGCGCTCCAGCAACTCGAACCAGACGTTACACATCTGACACCAAATCCACAAACTACAAAACAAAGCAGCCCTGAGCCGCGATGCATGTCGATAAAGACAGACGCACATCTCAGTTAGATATGATATATTTCATGCTAATGCTTTTGTCATCGGGACTGTCCAGTCAGAGAGTTCACTTCATGCTTACAGCTCGTGGTTTGTTTGTGAGTCAGTGAGAACCAGACCAGAACTGAAAGGGGTCTTTGTCCTCGGTCCGGACCAAATGCACCTTTTTAAAAAGTAGCTCTTTGGTCCATTTTCTCACGTCCTCTGCTGAGCACAGTACTCACAGTTAAACACCTGAGCTGAACCTTCAAGCTGTCAGGTGACATCACTCCAATCCCAGTTGTGAGCCACTCTGCTCGGCTACCTTCGCATCTGCTCGACAGTATGGACAATGGGAGATGATTGTGGGCTCAGCAGCCATCTGCCTCCTGCTTTAGAGGGACCCTCTGCACCCTGACGGACCTCCGCTGAATGTTAATTAGGAAGGAGGCAAATCGCCGCCCACGAAATGGTCACAGATGGAGCTGCAAAATCAAGTAGAAGTCCAGTTCATATTATGGACTGGAATAATTACTGTGCCTTGTTCCCACAGATTGAGCACCGTCAGTGAAAATGACATTTCCTTGTTTTGTTTGTTTTAGAAAGGTGAATCTCAAACTGTGGTTTCACTTTTTGTCTTGGGAAGCAGCCGTGTGCAGGTTATTTATCCATAATGTAGTTAACTCGGTGCACATGAGTTCATACTAACATGCAAACTGCAGAGCTTTGTGCTGCTGTCGAATGACATGGTCCTGGACACAGAAGGCTTTGCTGGGAGGGAAGATACAAAAAAACCCACTTTAATTCAAAGACAGAACCACCTTTTTACTGTTTTCTATATCTAAGATAAGAGTGAAATCCACAGGATATGAACAATAATGTGGAAATAATATCCACTGCAAGACGGAATACAAGACTGAATAAAGAACAACATGGTGAGAGCAGATATGAGGTCGAGACTCAACTTCAAACTCAATTCTTTCCCCAGACTTCCTCTGATCAGACGTAATAAATCAAAATTGATTTTTGTGTGTAGGCTGATGGAGACGAATAAGGTTTGGTGATGCCGATGGTGAATTCATGTGCAGGCAGACAAACTATAATCATCTCCAGGAGCCATTTTCACAAAACATCCTGAGGCTGAAAGTGAAGAGCAGCTGCTGCTGGCGGAGAAAATAAAGTCAAAGTGTAATTAACTAAACTTTTCTGCTCCTCAGTCTGAGGTGATGAATCCCATGTACGCTCTGAGCAGGAGCAGCCAATCAGAGACCAGGATTTACCCAACAGATAAATCACATCCTTTAGATTTTAAAGTGTTTTCTTCTTAAAAAGTTAAAGAAATCTTAATAGAATGTGAATTAAATGTGAAATTAAAAAACAATCTAATATTTAAATGGAGATGAAATCATAGGACATTTCTGGTAAAAACAAGTTATAAAAATCATGTTATAAAGAGAATCGACCACCTTGACGAGTGCTTCAGGAGACTTCAGGGGTCTTTGTGGGCTACTTTGGTGGTAACAGCTGCTGAAACATTTATTACCTTTATGTACCTTTATGGGGGTGTAACATTTATTATTAAGTACATACAGGGAATTTGTTTTGGTGCGAACGATCACAAATTTATACAGATATTTAAATAAAACCACTAAAAGCAAGTCAATACAATATAAATAGAGTTTAGCGATAAGACAATAATAAGAGGAGCTGTAGATTTTGTGCAGAATGTGCAACATGAACAAAGATACTCATTTAAAAAGGCTCCACGTCCGCTGCAGTATCATTGCTTAAAGCTTCGACCATAATAAGTCTTTGATTCAGATGAAGTCTTCCAGCTGTTCACTGCAGTGACACTTGTGCCTGCGGCTGTTTGTTTAATACTGTGTTGACATGAACTCTGTCACGTTGCTCTGGGCAACACATACGCTAGACTAAGTAAGAAAATATCCGTTGCATAAATGAACTATTGCTTCAACCCTTCCAGACAAAGGCGAATCCACAAGCTGAGCAAGATGTCGCCCAGAGCCCTGCAATTAACTGAAACAGGCCGTGTGCATTTAATAATGTATTAAACAGCCTCGGTGCTTATTTTGAATGTCATAAAGTTAAAGCTGCCACCACTCGCTCCACAGACTCTGGAGGAAAGAGTGTGTTCCTTCACACAATGACGAATATCAGAGATGCAGTCTTTTTAATAAACTGAGATTTTGAACTTAAATGAAACAGAAGAAGAAGAAGCTGCTGGTAGGTCCTGAGGAGCTAAACATTATTTTTAGATGATTTATTTTTTTTGATTTGATGTCACATCACTTTCACCTTCTTGTAAATCTCTAGGGATGAGGATTTGTTAGACATATTAAGCTTGTTTGCACTATGTTAAAGTCGTTAGACACCAGGGACTGCGGTGCGCCGTGTGAAAACTCTGTGTGCAAGTAATGGTGACAAAAACAAAAACTGAATTCAGGTACAGGAGCAGGTAAAGTGACAGCAGGGCGAGATTGGGTGTTTTTACATGTTGTAAAGTCAGCACGTTGTATTGGATTGTAAAATGTGCAGCAGTGTGCACATCAGAGTGTATGTGCCTCCGTGCAGAGCCAACATGTGTGCACCAGCGTGCACGGAGCCGCTCCAGTTCCCTGGAACCTGCAGCAGCTGTGAGGACGTGCTACGTCAGCTCCATCAGGCTGCAGGTCCCATCATCTGAAGTGAAATGCTGTCACCTAATGATGTGAGTGATGCTTCAATCAGGAGAGAATGGAAAGGAAGCTGAATCTCAACATGCATTAACCCTTTCAGCTGTGTTTTACCTTTCATACCTCCTGTTGAAGACAAGCATGATCCGCCTGTATAAAACACACCAACACGTAATGACTGAATATTTCTGAACCATCTGTTTGTGGTTTATAGTTAAACTCAGCTGTGTGTCTGATTTTAACATGAGTTTCAAACCTTTCACAAACTGAATTAAAAGAAAAGCGTTTCAACTTCCTGTCAGCTGGTAATACGTCTCTCTCCCTTTTGAATGCTGGACCTTTATCTGTTTACTTCAGTATTTTCACTCATTTGAACGCCTGCTTTTTCACTCATGGAAACACCTTTTAATATTTGAAATGAAGCGCTCCCTTCATCGTTTTTGTTTGTCGTCTCCTGGACTTTTTACATGTGACGATAAAGGCTACGAGAAAACATGTTGTGTCATGTTGGATTTAGATACCTTGAAGGTGCTTGGATTCTACTCTCAAAACGCTGTACAGGTTCATCCACTGCTACTTTCACTTTACTACAGAGTGTGAATTCTTCTTTGAATTAGGAAACTTCTTCAGTCTGACTCTGAAAAACACATAATGCCAAAATATTGGACCTGTTTTCTTCTGAAACTGGTTGGTAGCCATCATGTGTGTGTGTGTGTGTGTGTGTGTGTGTGTGTGTGTGTGTGTGTGTGTGTGTGTGTGTGTGTGTGTGTGACACCTGTTCTGTCCTGCACTCTGTCAGTGTGGAGAGGAAAGTGTTAATCAATCACTGCAGCCCCCAGCTGGGCCACCAGTGCTGCTGAGAGGGAGAGATAGCAAGGTGTAGGTGAACTGGATCACTTCCATGACTGGGGTGTGTGCACGTACGTGTGTGTGTGTGTGTGTGTGTGTGTGTGTGTGTGTGTGTGTGTGTGTGTGTGTGCGGGCATGTGGCCAGAGAGGAGAGGGCTT
>JAVQJL010017171.1:0-66149 GCA_036024295.1 Nannoperca obscura | reverse complement strand
ACGGCCGATATTTTGACTTGTCATAACACAGGTGTTACTAATAACATTAACAACATCTCAGTTTTATTCCAGCATGCACAATACCAGGACCCTGATACTGAAGCAGCTAAATGGAATTTAGTCATCATTCATTTTATTATTTAAACACCACACAGGGTAGCTTTAAAGCTGCACTAAGCAATGTTTTTTTAAGTACATATACACCTGTCCTACCAGCCCCACTCAAAAAGAGGGGAAACAACAGATAAATCTTTCCTCCTAACTACAGTGATAATGAGGAACCTTCTCAGCATGCATAAGCAGACGGTTAAAAAACAAAGAACTGCTGCTCCATAAACTTAAAGCTGTGCTAACAATGGCTGAACTTCCTCACCTGTCCCACCGAGAATGCCATTTAATTTCTGCAGCCTATGCCATGCTGATACTTTGCTGAGACTTTTCAAAGCAATACTGGTGTACATTAAAACATCCAGAATAACGCTACCTAATTAAGTATTTTGTTTTCCACCTAGAGCATATTTGACTCACCTGCTCCTCCCAGTTATTAATCACAGTCAGATTGGCACCACGGGTGACACAGTCTGCCCTGCTATTGGACCAGCTCTTGTGTGCTGATTTAGAATGGAAGTAGCATGATGTGTTAAATAAAAACCATCGTGATGGGCAGCGTCCACAACTTTCTACTGTTAAAGAAAAAAATGAGTTAAAGTCACAACAAGAAGAAAAGGTTCGATTACAAACTGCATTAAAAAGTGAATGCAATGGCCTCTCACCAATATCAGATGTATTGGACTGCAGTGTTGCTCTCTCCATTTGTAGTGTCTCAAGCTGCTTCTGAAGGCCGTCATTGAGGGTCTCGTTCTGCTCTAACTGCAGTTTTAGTTGCTGACGGCTCCTGACCTCTTTCTTTAGTTCTTGACGGGCATCCTCTTGAGCTTTGGTCACTTCAGTCTGCATTATCTGAAGTTGCTTCACCTCTTCGATGAGCATTTGTGCTGTTATTTGGTGGGAAGTGGATACCTCACTGACTTTTCCACCTGTGATTAGCAGAAATAAGATAGTCACCCTTTTATTCATCTTATAGGGGATACTGAGAAAACAAGTGACTTTTTTATATTTACCAATTCATAACATTGGGTATAAAAATATTACATGTAGTTAATTATTGTGTAAATAATGTATTGTTCAGTATAGTACACTCCAAACTTACTCTAAACTAGTGAAATAGAGATACAACACCTTCCTTGGATCATTTGTACTCACAGTAAATCCCAATAACAATAGCAGTTAACAGCAGAATAGTGTTTAGCAGTCCTAAACACACAATAACCAGTGGATACAGTGGGAGACTTCTGGAACCAACTCTGACTGTGTACATAGACCCTGTACAAACAGACATTCTGTGAGCGCAAAGTGAACAACAGATAATAATGCAGTGGATGTTTTGAAACCATTACAGGGACAGTTTAAATAACACAAGCCTACCTTTGCTTGCTGTGTTATAGCGTAACACTTTTCCACCTGTGCTGTTGTCATCATTTGAAATCATGTCTGGATATCGCTCTGGTCTTCAGGTTTCTACTCAGAAACCCCCCAGCATCACTTTTATCTTTGTGAGGCAGCTGCTCTGTCAATATTACAAAACTGCATGTGTGTGTGCATGACTCCCCTTTACCTTCTATCACTTATGTGAAAATGTCTCCTAAAATCTTTTTTTTTAATTGTTATCTATCACTTTAGGTTTTCATGGTAAGGCCAACTGATGTACATAATGAGAAGTTTATTTTATGTACTTTAGACATGACACCCTGAAACACACTAATTTAAAAAGTTGGCTTTGGTGGCCTCTAATGTGCCGCCCACATGGGGCAAAGGTCTAATCAGATGGGTGGTCGATTATATGATGCAACTGTTTTCGTCTAGAAGTCTGGGTTGTGACTTACCAGCAGTTACTGTTTATACCAAGGTAACTACCCATTCAATAATGTGACAGAAGACCATTGCAGGCAATTGTTTAAAATCATACTACCCTGGTTTGCCCAGTATTTAATTTGTTAGATCAGCCAAAAACAGATTATCCATTAACAGTTTTCAACTAATTTTACTACTAATATACAAATATAGCAAATATATATTGATATTTAAATGTAAAAAGATTCATACCATATGATTTTACCCATATTACACTCCCCTATGGTAAAATAAGTTACACAATAACACAGCATTCGTGTAATTATTGTCACACTGTTCTATATTGGACCTGATCATTTGGTAAATTAAGTTGTGAAAGGAAAAGTGTGCTTTATATGTGATACTTAAATATTGTTTAACGTCTCTTATTTTAAGTTAAAGTCGCTAGGGTAGAGAAATTAAAAGAAAAAAAGACATGTAAAAGATTTAAAAAACTTTTGGCCAAGGAGACCGTTTACTTTGACAGTTTCCGGGTTTGAGCGCAAGGAAATGATGGAGGAGTTCTTCCTCGTTAGTCGAGTGTCAGTCGAGACCAACCGATTCCAAACACCCCTAACTCGTGTATCTGTTATGCAGACATACTTAACCTCTTTTAGTGAGGTAACATTTCCGTCACAATTTAAGATTGTATAGTGCCAAGTGGCGCTGTACTATCTTCTTGCTAACTTAACTGTTAGCCAAGTCAAGCTAAACAGAGTGCCGTTGCCGGAAATGCGCTGTGTTGGCTTTCATCGTAAAACACAACACAACCCCTTTCAAGTTATGCATTTTATTCTGAAACTTCCAAAAGTTGACTGAACGTCCTCATTTTTCTTGTGTTATGCTTGACACTGGTGCAATTATTATAGTTGCACGTATTTTTGCTACGTTGTATTTTTTTTTTATTGTGTATTTGGAGTGGCTTTGCGGCATCTGGTAACACTAGTAATACTTTGACGCGCCTCTCTGTTAGCCGACACGGATAACGTGTTAGACCTGTGTGCGGTTTTGTAGGAGTCTTTCAGAAAGAGTTGTCGTTGGGCCTGTTCGGGTTATTTCCATCACTGCCACTGGCTTACAAGTCTCTAGACAGAAATGTCACTGGAGGACTATGAAAGACACTTTGACTCGCTAAATTCAGATTTGGGCGGCGGGTCTGTGGTCAGTGAGCGTTCAGCGTCGGGCACGTTTAATGGCGAAGAGGAGAAGTTGCATTACATTCCTATCCGGATCCTCGGGAGGGGGGCGTTTGGTGAAGCAACTCTGTACAGAAGAACAGAGGTAAGTTGGGTTTCAGACCCAGCACTGTTGTCTGGGCACGGATCACACATTATGCCATCTGACGATCAGTTTCCTTCATGACAACTTCATCACAGTATCAACCACAGGGCAAGGAAAACATGTCTTATGCAACTTTACACGGTCCCCACAGTCTCTCCTTAGACAGGGCTGAGGTTTTGGTCTTGTTATTGGTGCGACATCGTGTGGGTTATTGTGATTTACGTGCAGTGTGTGTCTGGCTTACGGAATCGCTCACTGTTCTTGCTTCCACACCCATGTGAGAAATTCTTGAGAGGGCAAGATAAATGGCTTTCCACAAATTGCTTCTTTATCCCTGCAGTACATGTGGGTGCACATACTATATGGGTTTGCGGTCCTTATCATGCAAAAATAATCTTTTGAACCAGTTAGGCCTATATATTTGATAAAAAGTGTTTTCTTTTAGTTTTTTTGAGTCTGAGTAGATTTTCTTTGTCTGTGTATTGTGCAAGCAGATAGATATGACCTTGGAGAAACATTTGGAAGGACAGATCTGGAGGCTAATTTGAGGCTCTCACTTGTATTATTTAATGAGATGTCCCCTCCGGCTTCCCTAGGACAACTCTCTGGTGGTATGGAAGGAGGTGGACCTAAACGCGCTCTCTGAAAAGGAGCGCAGAGATGTTATGAACGAAATAAGCATCCTCTCCATCCTAGAGCACAACAACATAATAGCCTACTTCAATCACTTCATGGATAAAAACTCCCTGCTCATTGAGTTGGAGTATTGCAATGGTAAGTGAATACGGCGTCAGCGTGCTCTCTGGAGATGTGTTTGAATGCCATTCATCTGTGACAGAATCCTAAACAGCCTTCTCAACACAGGAGGAAATCTGTACGATAAAATCAACCAACAGAAGGGGAAACTTTTCAGTGAGAAGGTAAGAATGTTACATTGCAGTGCCTTCATTTTGTACAAACTAAATATTCTCTATTACATCTTTACCTTTTAACATGTTTTTTTAGGTGGTCATATGGTACTTGTACCAAATTGCCTCGGCAGTGTCTTACATTCACAAGGCTGGGATCTTACACAGGTAAGATGTTCAGCCCATTTTCATGCAATTATTGAAGGCATCTGGCAGGTCACTTGACTTTATTTTCTAATAGAACCGTTCTTTTTTTCTTTCAGAGATATCAAAACTCTGAACATTTTTCTGACCAAGACTGACCTCATTAAGCTGGGCGACTATGGCCTTGCAAAGAAGCTACACTCTGAGTTTTCAATGGCAGAGACTGTAAGTTGTAATTTCTTTCCCCCCTAGCATATTTAACCAGGCTGGCTGGATTTATTCAATATTAATTAAATGTGACACAGTGGTCTCTTCACTCTTTTGGCTCTAATACCATTCTGGTAATGTAGGTCTTGGGCTTGTGCGTGCTGTTTTTTTAGATATTGCTATCTTAGTGCTCATTATTTGAGGGTATAGTATCGCTCCTTCTGCATCAGCTTGAGATACATGTTTTACTAATTGTCTTTTTGTACTTTTTCTCCAGTGTGTGGGAACTCCATATTACATGTCACCTGAATTGTGCCAGGGAGCGAAGTACAACTTCAAGTCAGACATCTGGGCCATGGGTTGTGTCATTTTTGAAGTCTTAACTCTGACAAGAACATTTGATGCAACGGTAGGTTTGTTATCTTGCTATGAATCATTTATAATGATTTGCATTGGCATTTATCACAAGATTGCACAAAAACTTCCCACCGGAAGGAATTAATTTAGCTGTTTGTGTCCATAAGAACCCTCTGAACCTCTGCGTGAAAATAGTGCAGGGCAACTGGACTATGGAAGTGAACTCGGATGTTTATTCATCTGCACTGATCCAACTGGTGTATGAGTGCCTCGATCAAGTGAGTGAGGGTTATAATTAAAGTGTGTGTGTGTTTCAGATTGTTTTAAAACAAATGGATTGATGCAAATGGCTTTGACAGATAATACTGTGTTCTATGCTGAAGGGGGCTTCTGTGATCACTGTAAAGTTCTTGTGTATTTTTTGTGCCTCAGGATCCAGCAAAGAGACCCACAACTGAACAAATTCTGGACCAGCCATTAATCTCCTGCTGCAGACAGTAAGTTGGTTGAAAGGGAAAATAGTTTATTTTATTTCTTATTTCCTTAAAAAAAAGTATTGTAGATTCTGTTGAATGCAATGAAGTCAAATCACCCATGACAACCCACTGACACCTTCATTCTTTGTTAGAGAGCTTGAAGAGAAAGTTGCCCTGCTGAATTCAGCAATGAAAAAACCAAGGTTAGTTGGAAACACTTATATTCTCTAATGTAAACACCTGTCTATGGTCCCTTAAGTACAAATTTGTAGTATATAACTGGTTTGTGCTCCTGGCTACACCACAGGCTGAGTACAGTGACTGACACCCCTGTTGCTGTGGTGACCACACGCTCAAGGGAGGTGTACTTCTGGGGCGGAGGGAAATTCACCCCCCAGAAACTGGACTCGTTTAAAGGAGGCAGCAGTGCTCAACATGTGTGTGCAGGGGAGAGTCACTTTGCAGTGGTGACGGTGGAAAAGGAGCTGTATACCTGGGCTGTGAGTATTGATCCAGCACTCTGGCAGAGAGATATGGGATCCAGTTGTTCTTGTGCTTCACTACAAGGAACCGTCTCAACCTTCTCTTCAGAATGTCCAAGGCGGAGCCAAGATGGTGGGCCAGCTGGGGCACGGAGACCAGGCCTCATACCGGCAGCCAAAGAAGGTGGAGAAGCTGCAGGGGAAGGCCATCCGACAGGTGGCATGTGGGGCTGACTTCACTGCCTGTGTCACCGGTAAGTGAGGAAAGCTTCCTGTAAAAGCAGGAACTTGAGAAAACCCCTTTTTCTGTAAAGCCACACTCGTTGAACCCTCTGCTGCTGCTGCTGCTGCTTTTGCAGATGAAGACCAGATGTACATGTTTGGGTCCGACTATTACGGCTGCATTGGAGTGGAGGGTGAGCTCGGCATGGAAATTCTGGAGCCAGTTTTTTTGGAGTTTTTTGAGGAGCGTCCTGTTCGTCAGGTTTCGTGTGGAGACAACCACGTGGTGGTCCTGACTCAGACTGGGGACATCTACTCCTGGGGCTGCGGAGAGTATGGTACATAGGGTTCATGTGTTTACTGTTGTTGTGAGCTGATGTCAAATAGCCTGTGCCAGGTTATTTTTGCTGTTATAACTGTAGCCAGCAGGTGGAGATAGAGGCCCTTTTAATATACATTCATACTAAGCTTTCTCTGGTAAAATTCCTATTGCAGGGCGTCTGGGCCTGGAATGTGAGGATGACTTCTCTTCTCCGATGCAAGTAAGATTTTGTTCCCTGTTGTGGCATATTCTTGACAGTTTGTCTAAATGAACCAGTAAAATACACAGCGTTTTAAGCAATGTGATAAAATAGTCTTATTTATAGCTATTTATTTCAAAAGTACTTTTTGTTTTGGGGTTTTCTCAGGTGGAGATCCCTAAAGGTGCCACCATCTCCTCAGTGTCATGTGGCAGTGATGGAACCTTCTTTTTGACAGATGCTGGCAAAGTCCTAGCGTGTGGAAACAATGAATTCAATAAGCTTGGTCTGAACCAGGGAGTCTCTGGTCTCAAAAATCACCCTGGAGAGGTACCAGGTTATACTTAAAGGACGGTAATAATAGAGACTTTAGGTGGTGCAGCTATGTTTATACATTTTTTTTCTTCTGCACACCACACCAGGGTTACCAGGGGATCCCGTACATCACTACACTGACCTTGGCAAAGCAGCTGTCACGGTTCAAGATCCAGGCCATAGCTGCAGGGAAGACCCACACAGCTGCTATCGATGGTACCGCATTAAGAGGCTGATATTTCTTTTGAAAGTGAAAATTGTCTCAGTTTCAGAGAAACTTTAATTCATATGATTTCTGGCTTTTCAGAACGTGGCCGTCTGATCACCTTTGGTTGCAACAAGTACGGACAGCAGGGTGTGAAGGACTTTAAGAAACACCAGGGTGTCCAAGTCCTCGTGGGACCCTTTGGAGGGAAGATAGTGACCAAAGTGTCTTGTGGAGACGGCTTCACCATCGCAGCCACCGAGGGTAAGAACATGCGTAGTCCTGTGGTGCATCTATGGCAATAATATGTATTTCTGAAGGTTTGTGGCAGTTTTATTTTTTCCCAGAAACCACTGCCCCAGACTTTTGTTCCTGATGATATATCGTCATCTGTTTTTGTTTCTTGCAGACAATCAGATCTTTGCATGGGGAAACGCAGGAAACGGGCGGCTTGGGATGCCTGCTGATAAAGGATTTGGTTCAGAGGTTTGCCCTTCTATGCCAAGGCCCATCTTTGGTTCCCTCCACCATGTACCGGACCTGTCTTGCCGTGGCTGGCACACCATTATCATAATGGGTAAGTAATCACAACCACACAATTGTACAGCATACTGGTGCAAGCAGCCAGCTGTCTAATAAAGTTTCTTCTCTGCAGAGAAAGTGCTGAACTCCAAGACTATTCGCTCCAACAGCAGTGGACTATCAGTCGGTAGTGGTAAATACTTTTCTTAAGTCACTGTTTTATTTGATGATTGATTGAATTTCTTTGCTTGAGGAACAAGTCTACATTTACACCTGTTGGTGTGTATGTCAATGTATGTGTATGTATATATAGGACTGGGTCAGGAGGCATCTACGTCCACAGTTGATCTGGACATAGAACCGGGTTCAGAGACCGACTGTCGTGACAGGGGTCTAGGGGGAACACTGGAGGATAATACGGAGCAGTGCCTCGCGGAGACCCCGTTGACGTCAATGGCAAATCAGACTGGGGACAGCTCCTGCCCTCTCTGGCTTAGAAAGGTTTGCTACCATGAAAGCACCAAGAAATATGGAAACCTGCATGAGTCATCAGACAGAAACATCTGAATAGAGACTCGCAGTGTTCTAATTCAGGGAGGTTTTCATCCAACAGGAGCTTGAGGATGCAGAGTACATCCCAATACCAGAAGGCTGTGAGCTACCAAATCCTGACCAGCTCTCTTCCATCTCAGAGAGCGTCACTCTACCTTATGAGGAGCTGAAAGAGCTAAAGGCCGTGGCAGCAGCAGTCAGCAGTAAGAAAGACCTATCGGTAATGCCAAAATGGCTGTCCTTTGCACTTATCTAGACACTAAATTTATACTCCAAATACTTCTGTTCGTACTTGTGACACTGCATTTTGAAACACATCCACTGTGTCTACTCTCAATCTTCCACAGACTAAACGAATGAGCTGTGATAAAGTCAATGGACTGGAGAAGGCTGACGTCTGCAAAAAAGGAGAATCGGGCGCATGCTGCAAAGCAAGTAGCGAGGTCACACAGGTATGAAACCTGAACACTGAACAGCGCAAAAGTCACAATCTGATCTGTACATCCCATTGCCACAGTATTTGACCGAAAAGCTTATCTTGCAGCTGCGAGAGACAGTCACTCGTCAAGAGATGAGGATCCAGATGCTCGAGAAGCAGGTGAGACATTTTTCCCAAAAGCCACCTGCCTCAGTGCTGATTTAGATCCTTGTGCAGGAGTAAGCGTGTATTGCTGCCTTCTCTAGGTGGACGAGCAGCAGAAGGAGAATGAAAGACTTTGGGCAGCGATCAGTCGTTCAACGCTACAGGAAGCAGGATGTGACAATAACGGGAACCATCCCTCTGATCGTATGCCCGGGGATGTAGGAGGAAGAGGAGGCGGACTTTCAAACCATGGGGGCCGATCTGCAGGGGCCAGTGTGTGAGACTTAAGTTGCAGAGGTCCTGATCATCATCAAGTATCAAAGCTCAATATTGAATTAAACAAGCAGGTTAGATGGGGAATGGAGGCTCGGCTATTCACAACGGTTACATTACAGTATACACGTTTGACAGAGCGCCAAGTTGCATGATTACATTTTATTGCATATGTATAATCCTGTATAATTCCTTGCACACTCTCATATGATGCACACGTGTGTTTACCTGCGTGGAGTGATCCAGCTAGCTTCTCCACAGACTGAAATGTTGGCTGGATTCAACATGAAGCATCTGACCCTGACACCAGCGAGAGACAATCATCATAGTGATAATCATGTTACTCTGCAATGTGAATGTTAAGTCCATGTTTTGGTGGTATTGTTGACTTAAAGTGATGTCAGCATTGAGACTTCAGCCCTTAGTGTCTCAGTTATTACTATATATCACATAACAGGTAAGACCAGCTCATGCAAATAGGAAACTGTTTGCTAATGCATGCAAAGATTGGGGTTTTCCTCTACTCTGTAGTTGAGAGATGGGTATGTTGTGCAGATTAATCATGACATCATGTTAGCGCCATCGTCCAATGTGGAAACATAACTCTCTTATGCACTTATTTTTAAATTTTTATTTGATATTCTTAAAAAGCTCAAGTGCCAAATACAAAATAGCCTCTAAAAATGTTTTTCAATATTTATCAGACATGTTAGCTAGTACAAACATATTCTAATAATCGTGCATATATATGCTGTTTAAATTTGCATATTATTGTCATGTAAAAGCATTTGTGTGAAACATGAAACTACTGAATGATTTTATTTTAACAACAACTTAGTTTTTGTTATTTACTTTTTGTTATTGCCTTCTTTGACTTGGGAATTCTTGCTGGTGCAGCACACGTAGGTCTATCTTCTTTTATGAACACTTGAACGGTTTTCTTTGAACGTGGAAAACGTGGTATTTAAAGCATATATAATGTAGCCGACGTTACGGCTATAATGCTATTGCATTTTTAACAGTTTTATCTGTCTTTGGTACAGTCTTTCTGAAATGTTCTTTTGCTGTATTTTGCATAATTTGTGAAAGCAAATATGAAATTGAATTTAGTTTTTGTTTGTCTGTGAACTGCCAGTTGTCAACAGTACACTGACAGTATCTTCATGCAGTAAAATGCAACATTAAGTTCAGTCGAGAGTGTCAATAGCAAGCAAATGAAACCAACATGAGTGCAAATATGACAATGCTGTGCCTTTTTTGCTGCTATGCCACATTTTTAAAAGCAAAATGTGTTGACAGCATTTAAATATGTTTTAAAACCAGTTAACCAAATATTGTGGAGATGTAAGTTGTATAAGCACTCCTCACAGTCACACTTGCTTCACGCTTTGTGTAAAATCCATCAATAAACCTAACAGCTGTCTTTTGTTATGCAAGTATAATCGATATTTCCCACAATGTAAGCTACAATATACTGTAACTATTTCTGTTTGTTGATATTAACATGCACCATCATTGAGAGCCGAAACTACCTTGGATAGTTCTGTTCCATTAATGGGGATTATTTTCCAATAATGTTGACAACAAAATTCTAATAAGGGATTAAATCAAACTATTCAGAGACTACAGACAATAACGAGATGGTGCTGGTGACTTGTTGTGCTGACACCCACGCGTCTGGGTCCATTTGGCTCGGCTCACTTGGACCATTTTGGCTGTGAGGTTCCAGCTGTGAGTCGACCGTCGGGCAGATTCCTTGTGTTTGCCTTGTAGTTCTGTCTTAGGTTCTTTTTATTTGAAACCTAAATAAAAAGACATTAAAAACAGTGAACACTCACTTAAAACTATCAATTTAACATTAAATACCCCTAGATGAAATTGAGGAGGGGGAAAGAATGGTTGAAATTGAAGAAGTCTAGACTGAGCTATCCTGACTATTAGTCCCCAGTATGGGTTCAGACCAAAAAACGGAATCCTACATTTCCCACAGTGCAACCAATAGCATTATTAGACTCTCCCTGGGTAGTACATGCCCATGCCTGTCAAAGGTTATGTGGGACCCACCCCTAAAAACAGTGCTCCATAGCAAGAACTCCACAGGGTACCTTTTAATATAAACCTCTGTGTGTACAATTGGTAGACTGGCCCTTTAAAAAAGGAAAAATGTTACTGGCCTACCTCCGGGGTCTTGGTTCTGCTGTGGGTTTTCCAGAACTCCTCAATGGCAGATCCCTTGGTCCTACTGAGGTAGGAGTTGAAGACTTGACGTTGTGATTGTTTCACCTTTTTACAGATTTGGAGATGCTTCTCCAATCTTTGGCTTGCAAACTTTCTGCTGCAGATTCTGCATGGAAGAAGTTGGATGTCGGTGTCTGTGCTATCTAAAAGACTGAGCTCTCCCCGCTCTGGTCTGCTGGAATGGTTAGAAACTGGTGGAAGCAGTATTTCTCCAGACAGATGTCTTCCTGCACCTCTGTGGTTTTCTGGCGCGGCTCTGTGAGAAGTTTTCTGTTGACTCGTTTGAGGCGCGTCTTGTTCGCTGTCTGAACCGTATATTTCCTTACGTGTCCTCTCCCTATATTTCTTTTCTCTTGCCCAACCTGTATAGCCCATAGAGGTTGCGTTTTGTTCTCTTTCTTTTGCTTTCTCTGTTCCATCCTGTGACTTCATACCTGCCTCACCCCAAATACCATAATCTTTTTCATCCCCTCCTTTTCTTCGGCTGTGCTCTTTCACATTTTCCCACTTCAATTTGTTTGGCATTCCAGTCATTCCTTGACCATGAACTGGGATCTCATATGTTCCTCTATGTCCTTTTCTTTGCGACTGTGCAACTTGTATTTCCCCTTTTTTCCATTTGGCCCCCTCTTCTTCATATGAATTCCTTAATCGCTCCTCGTTCCTCTGATCTTGCCTCTTCCTAAGTTCAACATCTTCCTGTCTTCTTTCCTGCATCATCACTTCTCTGCTTCTCATTGGTTCTCTCCACTTCTGCACAGGCAGCCTGGTTTTTGTCTGAGCTTTTTCCCTCTCTGCTTGTCTCCTGTAGTGCCTCTCCTCTTCACTCCTGTGGTCATCACCCGCAACAACGTCAACACCGTCTCTGTGGATTTTTTGCCTTATTTTTACCTCAACCCTCCACAGCTTCTCCTGTAGCAGGAGCTCTTTTGCATGAATTGCTCTGGCCATCTCCAGTTCACCTCTGGGCAATCTGTGCGAGTCTTTTCTTAGATGCAGTAATCCAGTGGTCTCTCTGACGCCATTCGAACGGTGTTCTTGGGGCGACAAAGTTCCTCTCGGTTGTTTTGTAATAGTGATCTTTTCAAAATCAAACAGGTCAAGCGAGTCTTGTGTCCTAGGGTTAAGAGGTCTTCTGTGGCTAACAGGCTTGTTTGGAAATGGCTGGTCTACTCCATCTGCTCTCCTACCAGGTACAACACCATGTTGTGCTAGAGTGTGGACATTGCCATGTCTTTTTCCTGCAATGCTGTACTGCCCTTGAGGATCGTGTCTTCTTGTGTATGTGCTCATGACTTCATCCATCTATGCAAAAGACACCTGAGCCCTCCACACCATCCGCTGAGGGCTTTTGCTGAATACTTTTAAGGAATAAAAACAAACAAGCAGAAAAATAAAACAAGGTTCAAAGAGAAAAAGGCTTGGTGAACAAAGCTGGTGTCTGAAGTGTAAACTATTTGTATAACATATCAACTTTGCTTGACAGGACTCGTCCATGTTGGCTTAAAAGTAATGAGCAGATTAGGTTTTGTTGATGAAGACCATGTGATATGGGCAGCAGCTCCAAAATAAGTGGAAGTAAGTGGATCTTGGTTTTTCAATTGCATTTTAAGGTAAAAAAATTAAGTGTCAAGCTAATTATTTAGCCAACACTGATGAAGTGTTCTGAGTAAAGGACAATTTACTCATAATTACGTTTCTGTGACAAATTAGCTAAGATAATTTGCTAATGAAGACCAAATGATATGGTGGAAAGCTGTAGAACGAGCAAGTAGTGGATCTTGAGTGGAGAGTGGAGTAAAACTGCTTATGCTCTTAAGTTGAACAAAAAATTAATCATAAGTTATAAACTCACATTTAAGTTTAGACTTTTTGTCAAATACCATAAATTAAAACGGGCAATGAGTTAGAAACATCAGCAATATACTACTTTAACACTGCTGACATGGCACTCTTGTTTTTCTTGGATAACATTTGCTTATAAAGGTCGATGTCAGAAAAAAAAATACCGAACTGCTTTCTACTTAGTTTTCAATGTGTGGTTGGCAATTTTTCCCCAAAACCCCGTCGAAAATTTCATACACTTACTGGTGTGTCGTCGGAATTAAAAGTAACGTTGAGTTTAGCTTGTTATAGCCTCTCGGAGATAGCTATAATAACTGTTGTAACTCCTTTTCCGAACGTTTACTTTCGTTGCCTAGAAACCGTGTGTCTCGGGCTCGGGTGTTCTCTAATTGGTTCATCGAACATCACTTCCGGAAGCAGAGTCCCGTATGTTTTAAAATCGAGATCTTTCGGAGCTCGGTGGTCATCTTCCTAACAATATTCAGGTGAATTATCTGACAGACAGCACGATATAACGTACTCTTAAAGCATGAATACGAAACAAAACGTGTTTATTGTCCAGGTTTCAAACCTTTTGATGATAAATAAAATGTTAGCATAGCTTGTAGTAGCTGTAGCCTCTGCGCATGATGATAGCCCTAACATACACAACACCTGTACCTTAATACTCTTATTTCTCCTTTTCTAGTTCCACTATGTCCAACGAAGACCTCATTTCAGTGGATTATGAAATTTTTGGCAGAGTGCAAGGTGTATTTTTTCGGAAATACACTCAAGTAAGTTTGACAGTGATATAACTTTAGCCTACATGAGCAGCGTGGCCTTTTAAAATTCGTTTCTAAGTTTTTATTTGACAGCTAAATCTGATCTCAAGAGCGTATCTTGGAGCTTTCAATCGTTGTATTCTTCAAAGCTCCTGAGAAGCTAGTTAGTGGGTCTAGGTGGGCGGAGATGAGTCTAGTAAGTCTAGATTAATTTTTTTGTAGAACTATCTTTTCCAAGGTCAAGATTGAACTTTTTCATGGTCTTTTAGCTTTAACACAAACGTTTAATTTCTTTGAGTTGGTAAATGACAAACAGTCTTTGTCCGATAATGCTTAGATATGTAACTTAACAGTGTTCAAGATGCATCTTGTACAACTTATATAACTAAAAAGCTATACTCCTCCCAGTCTCCCATCACAGCAATATTGTCCATCAGTGTCCATCTGCTCTCTCCTAATTTGCAGTGTTTATTTTTCCAGGCAGAGGGGAAGAAGCTTGGCCTGGTTGGATGGGTTCAAAACACAGGCACAGGAACTGTCCAGGGGCAGCTACAAGGCCCATGCAGCAAGGTGAAAGAAATGCAAAAATGGCTGAAAACCACCGGGAGCCCCAAGTCACACATAGCCAAGGCAGAGTTCAAGAACGAGAAAACAATAGATAGCCTAGAACACTCATCTTTTAACATAGTAAAATAAAGGCACCCGTAGATTGTGCCTGTATTGTTAAATTTATTTATTTAGTATTTATTTATTGGTTGGAATGCAACTCATATAATTAATTGAAAAGACGTGTGTACATTAGGTCTCCCTAAAATCTACAATATATGGAACTACATTAATAAATGACAAATTCCTTTCTACTGGCTTTACATTGTTTGAATTTTTTCTTCTATGTCAGCTGCAACACAGAAAACCTGGTTGTCATGGACCTAGACTTGAACATCAGAAGTGACCACATTATTAAACAGAGACGTTTAGCAAACTCTAAGT
The DNA here is from genome assembly GCA_036024295.1 of Nannoperca obscura. Taxonomy (NCBI): domain Eukaryota; kingdom Metazoa; phylum Chordata; class Actinopteri; order Centrarchiformes; family Percichthyidae; genus Nannoperca; species Nannoperca obscura. The sequence goes on along the minus strand of JAVQJL010017171.1, from coordinate 51,314 downwards.
CTGTTTGAAAGAGAGGGACATTTGCAAATAATCCAGGAGTCCAGCAAACATCCTGCTGAGCAAGCAGGCGATTGTTTGACCTTAAAATCTGGCAACACGGTCTTCATCTGCCTCCATAAAGACTGACGGAAGAGCCTGATAAATTACTAAATACTCATCAGAATGCTGCTGTCCTCCTTTGGTCTGGACTGAGCTCTGCATGTGGCTGAGGAGAAACACTGACAAAATCCACAAATACGTAGAATCAGTTTATCCTCAGTTTGTGTTAATTTGATATCACATATCTAGCAAACTACACTTGCCAAGGGGTATTGAGGAAGGAAAAGAAAAGAAGAGGTGACATTTACAAGACCAAGACTGTCATTCAAAATTAATATCTGGACATTTCTCAATGGGCAAATGTAATTGAGATGTGATGGGATTGGATATATTGACTTGTTTTATGTAGGAAAAAAAGAGCAGCACATAAACACAATACTCTAGGGTCTATGAATCAGCGTTAGGTCAGAATGAACTTGTTTTTAATCATTCTGACATACTTTTAACATTTTAATAAATAACACGTGAGCAGGTGTCGGTACACACATTAAAACAGTTTGCTAACGACTAGAACAAGAACACGACGGTTAAGCTGTTGGTCCTTCACACCACAAGATGTCGCTATTAGCTCTGGCTGTTAACTGCTGCGGTCAACTCTTGCTGTTTCACGTTGACTGTAAACAGCAGCCAGATATGATTTTAGCATGTCTTTCATTTTAATTAAGAAATTTAACGAGCTGTGCAACACGTCTTTTTTTATTATTTTTTTTTTTATGTGTCGCGGTCAAAAAGTTTACATTTGATCTCACGGAACTAGCAAACGTTCAGCTAATGTTGTTGAGCTTTAGCTAGCTAGCAACGGACTAATTTCTTCTTGTGTAGTCGGGCAGGAGAGGTAAGAGACTGGAACTTAACCAAGATAACATAACTTAACGAGCACCATGATTAAGTGTTTGCCTAAAGAGGTCCAGGGGAAACTTCGCTCCGGTGTCGCTATCCCCTCACTTCAGCAGTGCGTAGAGGAGCTTATCCTAAACAGCATCGATGCCGAGGCGACCTGTGTCGGAGTCCGGGTGGACATGGAGGCGTTCAAAATCCAGGTAATCGACAACGGTGCTGGGGTGAACGCCGAGGATATGGAGCGCGTGGGAAACAGATACTACACAAGCAAATGCAGTTCTGTTGAAGACCTGGACAACCTGAGTTGGTATGGCTTCAGAGGAGAAGCCCTGGCAAGCATGGTTTCTCTAGCCACACTTGTTGAAATCTCATCCCGGACCAGATCATCAGTGAGAACTCACGTCAAAGTCTTCAAGGATGGCAAGGGTATGGACTTATTTGAAGCAGAGACTGCTCGACCTTCTGCAGGGACAACTGTTGTCATTTGTAACTTCTTCCACAACATGCCTGTCCGGAGGAAGAGGATGGATGCTGTCCTGGAGGGTGAGAGGATTAGACACCGAGTGGAGGCTATTTCTCTGATGCATCCCTCTGTGTCTTTCACCCTGAAGAATGACTGCACAGGAGCCATGACGGTGCAGCTTCCTAAAGCTAGGAACACCTGCCACAGGTTTATTCAGATACACGGCCTCGGGCGAGCACAGAAACTTGGAGAAATCAGCTACACGTGTGGGCAGTTTGAAGTGATCGGTTACATTGGCAGAGAAGGCCACTACAACGGCAGCTTACAGTTCCTGTATGTAAACGACAGACTGCTCCTGAAAACACGGATGCACAAGCTGCTGAACTTTCTTCTACGCAGACTCAGCAGTTCAAATCAGAAAAATGACAGTCCAGAGTGGCAGTCTGCCATCAGAAGTCCAAAGAACAAACGAAGCCAAGAGCTGCACGCAGTATACATCATCAATATCAAATGCTCTTACTCAGAGTATGACATTTGTCTTGAGCCTGCAAAAACTCTAATAGAGTTCAAAGATTGGGATGGCATGTTGCTCTGCATAGAAGAGGCGGTGAAAGCTTTCCTGAGGAGGGAGAACTTGGTGGCTGTACTTTCTCATGACGACTTGGACTATGTATCTCCTAAATTGTTTGGCACTCACAATACAGAGCAAGATGAGCACAACAGTGCAGACGGTGGCCAAGCCGCTAGCAGTGCTTCCACACTAGATCGCAGCATTGGCATGAAACTGGCATCTGCTTCTGTTCATCGTAAGCGCGAAGAGGACTGTGTAAATGAGGACGGTGTTTACCCGGAGTCTGGTCTGATGCAGTGCAAAGAAGAGACTGGACAACTGGGGGGGCAGAAAAAGATGACCGCATGTGAGCTGGAAAAGATAAAAAGTGTAGGAAGCAAAAAAAAAGAATGCAGTGGTGAGCCGCGGTGTGATCTGGCTGGACTGGAGCCTGCGACTGACAAGAACATCACTGAAGAAGAGGAGCCAACATTTAGTGAAAGCTCTCAAATTTTATGTACGTCGAGTTCAGTCAGCCAACTAGAAAGTGAAAAACTGGAACTTCAAAAAGAAAGAGAGATACGACTGAACAATACCACCTCAGGCAGCAATGTCACTTCACTAGACAGCATCACTCAACAAATTCAGCCTGATACTGAACAAATATTTCCTGAAGGCCAGGCTACAGGAGGACATGGGCAGACTTTAGTAAGTAACAGAAAGATCAGTCTGTCCGATCCGTACGTTCATGAAAGGCTGCAGTTGCAGAACCTGTCCCAAGTCAACAAGTCAATGTTTCAGTTTCACATTTTAGCACAGAAATGTAAAGAGAGGTCCTTTGCATCAAAACGCACAATCTCATTGGATGCAGGCCGTGACGCATCTCGTCAGAAACTATGCAAAGACTTTGCTCCTATCATTTCCTCAAAGATTCCCAGAATTGTAACATGTCAAAGGTTGTCAGTATGTAAGGAGCCTGGATCTCTTGAGAGGTTTAGAAGAGTGTATGGTAAATCTGATGAACTGAAATTACCCCCTCAAGAGACTCATCAAGAGAATAATTCTAGACCTCCTCAGACAGACAGATTTGTTGTGACTTCCCAGACTTTGTTGGTTTGCCAGAAAGATCAGCAGGGTGGTGATGGTACAGAAAAAGAAGACACACGGAGCAGCCCTCGAAGCCCACCAACCCTCTCAGTCTTCACCAAGTTAAAACCATTCTCGGGGCAGAATAGAGGCAAAACATCATTGTCAGCTAAACTCTGCCATTTGAAACAACACAGGACAGACGATTCGGAAGCGTTGCCACATCTGTCCAGGACTAGCTCACAGGACGACGCCTGCCTCAGTAGTGGTAATGATGGCATCCAAGACAGCAATAACAACCTTGATCACTGTGACACTGCACCGAATCCCGAGTCAGTCCCGGGTTGCAGTACGAATCCTCAGCTGGCTGAGAGGGACGACGCTACAGCATCAGGTGACTGGCTTCATCACTACGATACATCTGTGGGAAAGACAGTTTACGTCAACAAAGTGACCGGGCTTAGCCGCTATGAGGACCCGTCTACGAAAGAAACAGAAGTGCGCTGTACATCTGATGTCACCAATATGGCCGTCAGTGTCATCACTGAAATGGGTGAGATATTTTTAATTTTTCTGTGCTCATCAGCAGGTTGTGTTGACATGATAGTATCTGGAAGTAGCACTCAGCATTAACTAAGAACACCTTCACTGTCATCGTCCTGTTCCTCAAACCGCAGGGATGGAATACAGATGTTACCCGTTTCAGGTGGACCTAGTGTTGCCCTTCCTACCTAAATCCAGGACAGACAGAGTGATTAGTTCAGGGCTCGATGATAGAGGTACCTCACGGACAGATCAGATTGTAGACTGTAGGGTGCCTAACACACACACACACACACACACACACACACACACACACACACACAAACACAACATACAATATGAATACTGGCCTGTTTTAACGTGTAATCTGGTCTGTTTTAGCAGATGGCGATGGTGAGAGCTCCAACTCGCTCACCTCTTTGTACTCAAAGTGGAATAACCCTGTGTTTGTCCGACCTCCGATGGTAAACAACTCTTGTGTGTTTACTTTGCATTAGAATATGTTTGTGAATCTTTGGTTAGAGAACAGCCTCCTGACATTGCAATGAGTTGCATTTCATTTCCTACTTGTTTCATCTGTTCTCTACTCTCCACTGTGCCGACAGGTTGGCGTGGACATATCAAGTGGGCAAGCTGACGGACTGGCTGTCAAGATCCACAACATCTTGTTTCCATACCGTTTTTCTAAGGCCATGATTCACTCAATGAAGGTCATTTTCTCTTTTGGTTTCCCTCTTTCTGGCAACATGTTCTTTATTCAGCCATTTTTGCCGTCATTGATGTTGCGAAGTAATTGCTATTTTATTACATTTCTATAGGTTATTCATCAAGTGGATAAGAAGTTTCTTGCGTGTCTTATCAACACAAGAGATGAAGAGCCCACAGCACTCGCTGACACTGAAGGTACAGACAGACTTCACCATTTTGTCATTTGTTAATTTATTGACATCTCATGCATTTTGTATTGAAACCCCAGGAAACCTTCTGGTGCTGGTGGATCAACACGCTGCACATGAGCGAGTTCGCCTTGAAAATCTAGTTGCAGGTAAAAACAAACAAACACACAATGCAAGGTATCAATTATGAGGATGAGAATGAATAATGCTGTTGCTGGCACCCTGATGTGAGGCTACAGTCATAACGGTATGTCCTGTTATAGATTCCTATGAGGAGGACCCAGATGCACCAGGGGAGAGACGTCTGTGCTCATCAACCATTTTGCCACCTCTTGAGATCAGCGTAACAGAAGAGGAGATACGGCTGCTTAGGCGTGTTTTTCGACTTGTACTGTACAAGCTAAGGGGAATGCCTGTAAAAACATCAGACTTTCTTAAAACCAAATGCTACTGAGTTTGTGACACGTGTGTTCAACTAGTATACGATGAACTGGCCTGTCCGTTAAAGTTGCTGCATTTTTGTTGGGGTGAAGATGTCTCTCTACGTGTCTGATGTTTGAGGAGAGAATTCTGCCAATTTCAGTAGAAAATGAGGCATTTGAGGAATAGTTAGTTGGGACCCTGTATTCAGGAACCATGGACTTTATGCTTTGTGAAGGTGTTTAGGATACACATGTTTTTTACTTTGGTGTGATAGCATCGTCATTGCTTAACTCATTTACTTACCCTGTAGTTGGCCTGAAACTGTTTGAGGTTTTAAGAGCCTGCTGTCTGCTCTATAGAAGAACCGAAACACCCGGCGGCAGATTTTGGCAGCGAGGTGAAGGATGGTATCAATAAATTTGACAGAAAGGGTGGGTGCAGTGACGCAGCTTAATTTCACCCATCTTAACCCAGAGCTGCCATCATTCAGTAGCATCAGTACTCTAATGTTGTGGCAACTTGAATTAATACTCAAATGCCTTTAGTTAAATCTGTTAACGTTACACACAAAGGTTGTGTTTTGTTCATTGTGTTTTTCTTGTAATTCGATCATTGTCGTGATCAGTTTTCAGTGGAAGGAGTCAATTCGTTGGCTGCACGTTGCCTGATTTGGACACAGAGGTGACGCCTCTGTTTCTGCCTGGTTTCCCCTCTTGATTATAGTTTACATTTACATTTACATTTACATTTAGGCATTTAGCAGACGCTTTTATCCAAAGTTACAGCGAGGATACCCTGGAGCTCTGATCCCTTTGTGATTCAGATGTTCTGATCTGCATTCTCTGATGATATGAGGCCTCACGGATACTTACACACACAGTCACCTCAGAAGCCTATTTCTGCGCTTTAACTTACATCTTCTACAGCAGAGTAAACTATCCTCTCGCCAGCAGCCGAGGTCCAACTTTTACCACTGCTGTGTGTTGTTACTTTAATTTCTGTCAAACTGCACCATGCAGTTTCTTTCTTTTTAATTCCTTGAATGAACTTAATACTGGCATCAGCTGACTTACATTATTACATTGGCATTACTGTTGAGCTGAGTTTTCTGTGTCACTAATGTATTGCGGACCCTTCCTCTTACAGGTCTTGTCAGCCACATTTGCGGAGTTTGGGCCTGGAAGTGAAGTTCTCACAGACGGCGGATCCACATGTTTTTGTAGGGAAGGTACCACTGTGCTTCATGGAAAAGGAGAGTAATGAGCTCAGGCGGGGGAGACCATCTGTCATTAAGCCTATTGTTGAGGTAAGACTTCTGAAACCTCCGTATTAAGGCAATCTATTGTATCACTCATTTAGCCAAGTGATTTTACAATTCATTTCACTTATGTTTTCCATTTTTCTTTTTCTCTGTAATCACACTTCAGGAGTATCTGCGCGAGCAGATTGAGGTAAGCCTGGACGTGTCTTTCAAGCTCCTAAACCTTTTTGTGTGGAGAAAATATCTTATTACTCAATAAAAACCAATGTGTGTAAAGAATAATGTGTTCTTTGCCGCAGTTACTATGCTCAACTGGTAGAGTGAAAGGAACTCTGCCTCTCACTGTGCTGAAGGTGCTAGCCTCCCTAGCGTGCCACGGTAAGGTTAAAATACTTCTTTCCATCCTTCAGTTTATTTTTTGTGCAATGATTCAATACATTTCACACTGGAATCTTCATAAAAATCCCTTGAACACATGTATGCATGAAACAGGTGCCATCAAATTCAACGACAGCCTGAGTAGAGACGAATGCTACAGCTTGGTGGCGTCCTTGTCCTCCTGCCAGCTGCCCTTCCAGTGTGCCCATGGCCGTCCATCCATTGCTCCCCTTGTAGACATCCTCCATTTGGACAAAGAACAGAAGGTAGCAGAATGGCACAGCACATTTGTAGTAAGGTGCTATTCAAGGCATTGTACAGTACAGCAATCTGGTGGTGACTAAGCATTCTTCTTCCTGCAGGAATTACATAAACCCAACCTTCAAAAGCTGAGAAGAATGTGTAAAGCGTGGGAGCTATATGGAAATAAATAAGCGGGTGTGTATTTTATTTTAAATGTATTTGTCAAATGTCAAAAATATTTATTGTAAGTTATAAAAAATTCCTTTATTAAATGTTAAATAAAACATTCAAAATCTCCCGAAAGCTCTGTAGCCAAAACCTTTGGATTTACACTGAAGCAACTGTAAATTCCTAACACATAGTGTCAGGCATGAATAACATTTTGCGCATTGTAAGCACACAAAAAGAAATAAAGTTTATGAAATACGATGAATCATCAGAAAAATAGCAAAAGAAACACTGTTCTGACTTGTGGAAACTTGCAGTCCACTTGAAAACCAAGCTGTATCCCTCAGGTTGTGCTTGAAGAATGCGTTCAGTCAGGGAACTTCTTTGCCTTGAAGAACCGCCTCAAATAGAAAACTTGCTACGTGGCCGACGCACTCAAAACAGCACGGGGAGATGATGCCGAAGAGCAGCACTCGTGTATTGGCGAAAGCCTGTTTAACCCTTGTAGCACAAGGGTTAAGATAAAGTGTCAAAACCCTCCTCCAGCAGGTGATTTCCATTTGTTTAAGGCAAAACACCTGCTATGACATCACACAAAGGGATGTGGCCATAGAGAGAAAAAGCCAGAGTAGCAAAGCTGCGGTTTCTGCCCTAAGTGGTGATTCATGTACACACAAAACATATTGTTGTATCCTTTTACAATTTGTCTCACATCTCTTTCCCTTGTTTCTTCAAGTAGTCAGTCATCTGCAAGGCGCAAGAGATGAGAGAGCGAGAGAGAGAGAGAGGCTCACTTTCTCCACTTTTTTCATCTGACAGGCTGCAAAAGTAATATTCATCAACTTGTTTAGATGCTGTCATCTCTCTGCATCACCTTTCATACTGCTGTCACAAAGTTCATCATGTGTTGAATTATCAGTAGTAGTTTGGATGAATACTCGTGGTATTAATGATCTTAGATAGAACAGTGTTAACACAGTCCCTCACCGCTTTGTAGTTCTTTGCTTCCACGCCGTGCTTCATGTTGAGTTTGACCCGTTGTTCCGGGATCCTCCCACTGCCTAATGATGAGCATTAACAGCTTATTTTGTTATTTGACAGAACATAATAGTATTTTTGCATCACTTGGACCCCAATCGTGCATTTTTGGCCTTCATAGACCACTAACTATTTATGTATTTGTCCATTTGAATTGGAATATTCACCATTTATCAAAATTGTTAATTGAAAAAAAGATTAACAATTTTAGAGTAGAGCTAGATGATAAACCAATATTATAATGATATCCTTTGGCTATGCGACTATACAAGTAGCCTAATATGACTTTTTCTTTCCTGATATTAAAGTCTGCAGTGCTACATTACAATAAAATGACACAATGTTCTTATCATATGGTATTAGACAGTTGTATCAGAATGACAAAAATGTCTACCTTTTATTATATAAATGATATATTTTATATTATATAAAAGGTTCAGGCCTTATATCCCCCAAAATATGAAATTAATAAAAAAGAAACTGGGAGTATTTATAAGAATGTCTATTTGTTGCATTTTATTTTACATGCAAATACAAAGGACTCTTTGTTTGAGTCAAGAAACCTGCAAGACAAACGGTGCGACACGTGAACGTACAAAATAGTTGTAGTTTTGGGCTGACTCGCGTGTGACCAGCACATGTTTGTGGATGTGTTCCTGCAGACGTGTTGCAGAGTTGACCGGCAGGTAGAACTGTACAGGAAACACCAGGTCCGAAAGGAGCGCACATCAGCAGCAAAACGCAAAGTCTAGACGTGCGGCGAGTCTCTTGCTGCGATGGAGAGGACCCCCTCCCCCCCACACTCCCCTTTCTCTACTTCCGGGTCGTGTCACGTGACATCGCCGCCCACACATGTCCAATCTCTCCTCTTCACCGCCTCCTCCCCAAGTAAACAATTCAGCATCATTTCATTATGTCTGCTAACAGCCCTCGATTCTTATCTTTGGAAAATGCAGTCCCAAAGTGCTGAGGTCTCCGAGACGTGCCAGACGGTCAGGTTAAAAAAAAAAAAACAAGAGGAAACACATGTTGGATTAAGTTCGTCTGTAAGATGAATAACGTTACGTTATTTATCTAAACTATAGGCATACATAGGCCATAGGCCTGCTATATTTCTGAAATGGTCGTGCATAACGCGTCGCGTCGACCTGCAATTAAATTAGGTTTTACATTATTAAACAAAATCAGTGGATGTTATTCGGCTTTTTGTGTAGCCTGCTCTTAATCGCAGTGTCGTTCCCCCCTGATGAAATGAATCCATCAGAAGATGAAAGGAAGGAGGAAATTGTTACATAGGCTATATGTGTATTTATAAATAGGATCACGTTTCTCACCCCACATTGCATTCATATGAAGCCCATATTTCTGAATGGGAGTGAGAACTCCTGTTTGGCTTCTGGGCGGGGACGAAGTTGTGACCAAGTCTGACAATATAAAGGTTCCCATATTATTCGTGGAGGAAGTATACAAGGAGGTAAATGTCGAAATAATGCGCTTTTACCTCGAAATGTTGGCCCGTGTGGCTGTCAGTCTGACCCCCCACCCCCCACCCCCATTCCACGGATGGTACGGTCTTGGTTCATTCATAAAATTCTAGCAGAGCATAAAAGGAGGGGCTTGCATTCTAGTCGTCCAGTTACCAGGTATATACCTGGAGAAAAAACCCGAGACGCTCTGCCCAGAGGAAGGCCAGAGTCACATTTGTCATTGATCAGGACTTGTGTTTGGGTTTTTTCCCTCCCTCGTGATGTATCATAACCTGACGCCTGACATGGACTCAGTCTCTCCCACCTGCCGGACTGAGTCTCCTGTCGGGAAACTCTGCCAGAAGACGCCAGAAGAGGCGAGCTCTCCACCTTCCTCCTCAGAGAGCAATGCAAAGGTATGAATGGCTTTGTTGATCATATATTCAGCACGCAGCCCGGGACGCGCTCCGTTTACAAGCTGATTAACCCCCCTTTGTATGTGATGATGGGCACCCAGCCTGTGATCCACGGACTGAGTGCCTTAATGCTTCTTCGCAGTGGGGGGAGGGGGAGGTGGAACTGATTGATAAGATTTTAATTAACTGGGTGCGCTTAATAATTTTTTTAAACATCATTTTTTGGATACATTTGATGTCTGATTGGACCAGAGATCCGCGCAGGTGGGGACGTGACAAAATATCGGCGTTGCTCGTGTTGTTATGATCCCGACGTCCTGGGACCAAATGTGAGCGTGTCGACGCAGCGCTTCATTGAGAAAAATAAATCCATTCAGGAGACTCCACAGCATCTCTGCGTCAGTGTTGACGTCAGAAACAATGATAAAGTCAAATATTGATCTGAAGAAGGCTATTTCTGGTTGGATATATTACAAGAACAAAACAACACATGCAAGCTACCCTCCGCTATAGACTCTAAACATATGATTTGGAGGTTTCATTAATGATTGCCATCACAATAAGATCCACTTGAAACCACTAATAGCACAGGGATATATTTATATATAGACATAAGAAAATCTCTGTTATTGTCCTCATTGTCGATTTATTTCCATTTCTTTCAGGAGCTCTGCCCAGATGTGAGCGTTCAAGATGCCCCGTTTGTTCCAACAGTCACTGCAATTTCCTCTACCCCAGATTTCCAGTGGATGGTCCAGCCTACGATTATTACATCTGTCTCCCCATCTCTGGGTAGCAAGCAAGCCAATGAACCACAAAGCTCTCAGCAGGCAACACCCAAAGAGGGCGGGAATAAGGGAAAAAATGCTGGCAGAAAGGGGAAAACAGAGCAGGTAGGTTTGCTCAGATGAAGTCTACCTGCTATTGGACAGAATTGTCAATAGTGTAAATTTACATATGCCAATCTGAGTTCCTTGTGTGCAACTGCGCTATTGTGCATGCTCCTCTGGTGCCGTGTGCTGGCAGTGTGCCTTCCTTAGGCTAGTCAATTTATATTCAGGTCACAGCAAGTCTGCAACAATGGTCTATTTTTAGATGCATTGCAGCGAAACATGCTTTTGCCATTCTTCAGAGGGTGAATTGGCAACAGATGTAGCAGATTAGAGGATAAAATGGCTGGATTCTTCAAAGTAATAACTGAATTATTTCGTTTACATCCCAGCTGTCTCCAGAGGAGGAAGAGAAAAAGAGGATAAGGAGGGAGAGGAATAAAATGGCTGCAGCAAAGTGTCGCAACAGACGGAGGGAACTCACGGACACGCTGCAAGCTGTAAGTAAACAGTGATGCATTTACTCAGCTGTCACTTGCACCCACTGTTTGTGTGTGTTTCCAATGTGTATGATTCTGGATGTCGATCTATCTGAAGGAGACAGACAAGCTGGAGGAGGAAAAAGCAGCTCTGGAGACGGAAATAGCCAACCTCCTCAAAGAGAAAGAACGGCTTGAATTTATCCTTGCCACACATAAACCAGTGTGCCAGATGTCAGAAGAGCTGGAGTCAATTTTCCAAGAGCCCACGGGGTCCCCAGAGCTACCGCCCAGTCCAGATGAGGACAGACTTCCAGAGGATGGCACCCAGGAAGCTCCTTCGCTCCAGGACATGGATATCCCCAGTGATCCGTCCACAGCCATCTCCGGGAACTCCAATATCTTGCTGTGTGCCAGTGCCGAAATCAACATCTGCGATCTTGAGCCCTCTCTGGACATGAAGGAGGAGCTACTGGAGAACATGTTACCCAGTTTGGAGGAGAAAACCCCGATGGAGACGGCTCGATCTGTGCCAGACATAGACCTGAGCGGTTCTCTCGGCGTCTCGGACTGGGAGACCTTGTACAAGTCTGTCTCCAGCGACCTGGAGCCTCTCAGCACCCCCGTGGTGACCTCCACCCCCACCTGCAGCAGCTACCTGTCCGTGTTCACATTTGCGTGTCCTGAGCTGGACTCGCTCACAGAGGGACTAGACGGCCATAAAGGTGGAGGGGGCAAAGCCGAATCAGTTGATATCCTCAACTCCCCAACTCTCCTAGCCTTATAATGCACAGAGGGAAGCGATGTCTGGCCTCTCTGGTTTTTCTGTTCTGCAGGTTCCTGACTTTGAAATTGTACGAACAACATATGCCACAGTGTGCTGTAACACTTCAAGGAATGCATTCATGAAATGTTTTGAGTGTGACAAACATATAAACTTTCTCCAGATTACATAGCCAACAGAGTGATGTAGCTAAAAGCATGGCTTTTACTTTCACAGGAGGCACTAAAGGAAGTTTTTATTTTAAAACGCATGTTGAGAAATTCCAAATAATTTTCAAATCTTGTGTATATCTGATCTGTTACTAGATCTAAGATGTAATGTGGGGTTTAATGTTACAGTATGGTTTTGTGTTTTGGTGTCAATAGTGTATTAATTGCTGTAAATGTTGTATTTACATATTCATCCATGTTAAGTACCTGCATACCTCAATGTCATCAACTGTGGTTTGACCTCATTGAAAGTTTTCCATGAAAACATCCAGTGCTATATACTATATATCTTATCAAGATGTAACTTATGATTTATTTTTGTACCTTTCAGATTTTGACTTATTTGTTAAATTGAAAAATAAGTAAAAATGAGCATTGACTGCTTATCTATGCTGCTGAATAATTCCAATAAATCTACATTCGGAGTGGTGTTTGGTGCTGGTGTTTGCAACCTGTCTCTAAGACATTTCTTAATCAAGGTCAAAATTGTCAGCTTGAATGTTAACTTTATATATTATTCCAATACATTTGAGTTATTCTGCAAGATAACTTACAGTATGCGTATAATGTGCATATCAGAGTTATGGTTAAAAGTGCATGCGTGTTTTTAACAAAAACCTAGTTCAAATCCATTCGGCATTGGTTTTTGGGCTCACTGCACATGAGTGGCTGTACTGTATTCTCAGTGCAGGCCTCCATCTGAGCCTCATTCTGTCGTTGCAGTCTGCAGCCTCAGTGTTTCTTTATGGGAGGAGCGGTGCGACTTCCCTACTTCTGCCCCCACTATGTACTTTTTTACATCCCTGCTTACGTTCGGCTGGCATAGCCTAAGTTCCGCATTCCCAAATCCTCCCAGATTGGGATCACGTTTAAAGTCGGGCTGATGCAACGATTTCCACTTTTTAAAATCTACTCTCGACCCTCGGCTGACCAGAAGAAAGGACATCTGTTGCACCTGGGATCAAAGTCAGGTCAGTATACAAAACTTAATAAGAATCTTTTTTTTTTTTTTTACATAGTAAATTGGTTATTGGCGCGCCACGCATAGGTCCTAACGAGCACAGTTAGTGAACGGGCAGCGAGCTGCGGGGTGTTCGGTTATCACGCGCTATTCGCCGCGTTCTCTCAGTTTGACGTGTTTTTATGTGGCGTTCACAGCAGACCTGACATCTTACGGAGCATGCTACACAAAGATCCCTTTCTTTTGTTTGCATGGTCCTCTTACATGGAAGCACGGCGTGCACAATTCAGAACAAAATGTCCCTATTTAGTGTTGTCCATCCTTCACGCTGGCGCTGTGCACTGATTGGTGAAATGTTGTTCGTCTAAAGCGAAATTCGTTCAGAGCGAAAAGCTGGAACAGTTTATCACTACAGCTCTCTGATGGGAAGGCAAAGTTACACAAGATAAATGCCGCACTGAAGATAAACTTCCGCTTTTAAGTTGACCAGTGGCTTTAGTGTGTTATGCATGCTGCAACACAATGTGGTCGATTTAAGATGACCACACACACCCGAAACTGCAGACAATCCCAAACCATACACTAACCTGGGGCGTTCTCCTGTAAAAGAGTTCAAAACATATAATTATAAAACGGTCTAATCAGTAGAAGGTAATTGGCTTCTTGGACCTTCAGGGCTATAATAAAGTAACCATTATAAGATAATGTTGAATATCTATTTTAATCATACCTACCTGTCATTGGTCATTCACAGCTATAATGTATGTCCGGGTCTCCTATTTATGAAATAGTTTAATCATGTGTTAAACCATGGTGTTAAGGTGGTTTTGTCTTTTTCTTTGGGTTTTCATAAAAATGTCACACCGATTTCTTTAATGCACGTAATTACACATGACCTCCGTTTTACCTGCACGTTTTGCACCGTTTTTAATGTTAAGATTTTGCCTGTGGCCATCATGTGTCACAAACATGGCCTGCAGAGTTCCACGTTTTCTTTTTGACCAGGAGTTTGGGGAAGTGAAACATTTTTAACTTATTCTTTTTATGCAGTTCTCATGCAAGTTCATGCACTCTGCACAACTATTTGTAGCTGGCATGCATAAACTCTTCCCTTAACATTCTCATAGATCTGTCTTCACAGACGGTAACGAGCCAGGTGGCTGACTTCTATAGTGACATTAATATCAGATAATGCCTGTTTATTCCTGCAGTGTGGGCTAAAGGGCTCTGAGTAGCTGGCCTTAGATAGTAGCTTGTTGCTGCATCATGTGGCTTTGAAATCCGCTGAGCTGATGTAGTAATTTCCTGTGCCTCTGGCTGGCTTTGCTCGCACACTCCTCTCTCATTGTCTTTGGATATATTTAAATGTTCATGTTCAGCATTTTCAAATGGAGGCATTTGCCAGTGGTAGACTACAAAACATAGTGAAAACCTGTCCAGCACAAAACACAAGTAAACAGTGTCATCTTTGATTTTTCTCTTGGCCAAACGATACAAAACAAGTTAAATTTGGGTTCAAACTTTACCACATTCTGCTCCCCCAGCATTCATTCTCATAAGGAGGAAACCACAATGTACGGGTATTTCTTGGCAATGGCTGGCTCTTACTGTCCTTGAAATAAAGGGGAATTTGTCTGTCTGCTTTATACACTGCTGTTCATCTCTCCTTTGTGGATTAAATGTGCTCAGTCATTGCCAAGATCTCTGTACATGGTTGCATATTCACTCTGGAAAAAAAGGAAAATAATAATATAGCCTAATGAGAGCAACCTCAGCATCCGGCTCCTATAACAGACCAGCAATTCATCACAGTAAGGCGAGTCTGACCGCTAGAAAGGAGCAGTGCACCTCAGGCAAATGCCCTCTTTGAGCCCCGTAACAGACTGTAGGTCAAATTAAACACTAACATATCTATTTACCTCTAATTTGTTAATAGAAAATGCAAGCAGAGCAGACAGAGCCTTATGTGTCTGAGTATGTCTCGCATTTTCTCGCTCTGCCTCCTAGCTGTGGTCACGACCGAGTCTGACACGATGCCAGGACAAATCCCAGATCCCTCTGTGACAGCGGGCTCCCTGCCCAGCCTGGGCCCGCTCGCTGGGATCTCAGCCACCACGCTGACTGACAAGCTCAAATTCGGTGACTTCCAGGAGTTCGGTACAATGCTGTCACCTCTGCACTTCCTGGACAGTCTGGGGAAAAGGCCCCTAGTGATCAAAACAGAGGTACGGGAAACATTGAGTAGCCGATAAGCAACACGTAGATTGTGTAAATGTAAACAGCACATTTTGGGTTTTTACTTAGTTTACATGTTTTTTTCTTAACATTAAACATTTATGTACTGTTTTTATGGGATTTAGCCACAGTGGAAGGAACAGATGCAACAATCATCTTTGTAGTTACAACATCACGTCATATATCTTTATCAACAGGTCCACCTAGTGGACATAGTGAGACATGTCACTGTTGTTAAACATACTGCTGGAGTCTTTCCACCATGGATGTCAAGGAAACAATATGGCCGTTGTTACAGGAATTATACAAACAGATAAATCTTCAGCTCTATTGAACTATTAGACTATTAGCTGTTTGTTAGCTGACGGGGCAGGTAGCTCGGGCGCAGTGATAGTAGGACAGATGATCTTTTATGTTTGGGTTTTACTAGGTAAACTTGGAAAAATTGAATTAATAACTAATGGAAATAATAACTTATTTATATCAAGTTCTCTACAACAGTTGCATTAAGCATGAGGTGTGCTGTCTTATCTATTAACACTATCAATAAGCAAAAGCCTTGGTGGAGAATCTGTAAGAGAATTCACTTCACTTTTACCATCAGAGTTGGCAGTTTTTATTGTGTGAGGGTTGACGTGTATTTCTGATACGGTAAGTAGAAGTTGTAATTTGAAAAATGTGTCATTAGCGTTTATAGGTAAACATTGCAAACAAGGCTAAACACTCTTGTTAAAGTTCCACACTGTGTCACCTCTAGAATGAAATACGTTCATACTAACGTGTAACACACTGCTGTTTTTCTTATGTTGGTAGTTTTATATCATCATGTGGATAGCCATGGCGCTGATTTCAACACATGCAGTTTAACTTTGCACTCAGCTTTAATTTTGAGCATTTCTATTTGTGTGCTTTTCTTAAATCTCTTTAGGTTGGCTTCGTTAAATTCACGTCTACTCAAATAAACATACGGCAGCAGCAAGCAGTGAGGTGCAACAAACACTAGCTGAACAAGGACAAACTCTGTCATTAGTTTGTGTGCTCTCGTCTCATGCATACTGTGACTGAGACAGCGTCAAAGATCAACATGCAAAGTTAGAGAAATAAAAAATGTAGAAAGACTGGTAGTCATTTATTTATGCTTAATTATGCTGATGCATGACGAAAGCACTCTGCTAATATAGTCAAGAGACAATAATATAAAGAAGGTAAGATTGTATTTTTTTAATGTACATCAAGTCCATCACTTAACCTCTAACCTTTTTACCTACACTGCTGTTTAGAGAGATGAAGAGGAAGAGAGAAGGAAACGACGGCGAGAGAAAAACAAAGTGGCTGCAGCTCGATGTCGAAACAAAAAGAAAGAGAGGACAGATTATCTACAAAAGGTGAGACATACCTAGTCATTATTTGAAACTCTCACATGTTTATCTTTATCCCCACTTAATACTTATTTTCCCTCCATCCTCACAGGAATCAGAGAGACTAGAGATGTTAAACTCTGACCTGAAAGCCCAGATTGAGGAGCTGAAGCTGGAACGACAGCAACTGATCCTCATGCTTAACCGCCATCGCCCCACATGTATTGTCAGGACAGACAGTGTCAAAACCCCGGAGAGCGAGGTGAACCCGCTGCTGCAGCACCTGGAGGGCAAGTGAAGGTGCTTTCTACTGTTTCTACAGTTAAGACAAAACAACCAACTGGCAGCACTTAGCTTTGGGCCTCGGTCGTGGAGGAGAACCAGCCAAGTCCTCGGAGCGTCACACCACCGAATGTGGATCCAATAAGATTGGACACTGTTTTGGCAGTTAAATCACACTTATTTTTCTTTCTCTCTCTTTTCTTTCATTTATTTGTCATTTTGGTCACCAGAGCTCCAGCCACTGTCGGTATGAAGTTAAACAAAGCTATTGGCAAATCACCTTACATTCAGTTTGTTGTTTTATGGTGGATTTGTACTACATCTGTACTTAGCTTTAACCTTTACATCAACATATTTCCAGCAGCTAAAATAGAGTTTGGTTTCGGAAAACTCCTCCCACTATCGAGAACATAATCGGTTAATGTCAGCTCAATAATTTCAGTAATTCACATGGTTATTTACAAATGATTTTTGCTGATTTACAACTTTTTTAAAACTTGAACCTAAAACAGAACTACATTTGATGAAAGCGCTGTTTAGGTGTCCGTATGTTGCCAAGTTACATAGACCTGTTGTTTCAACAGCAGTTCAAATACTGTTTCCATGTGAGGCAGGGGTGATCACCTAAGAGAACAATGGTTATATATGTGATCAGGCTACAAATAGACATCTTATTTTAATGAAGGCTTGCAATACCTCAGGGCCTGTGTGTCCAAAATGACTTGGATTGTCTTGTTCCGGATCAAATGCATTCTGGGAGTCACAGGAATTTTAACTGAACTACGACTAGAAGAGGGCAGTTGAGGGCAGGTTGACAGGCTTAATATATACACATAGGAAAATAAAGCTAAATAATGTTAAATTCCTTATTTTTCTAAAGCAGTACTTACACCCACCCCCATATCTTTTGGTGGCAGAGCGGTGGATGCCCCCCCCCCCCCATTATTCTTATGTTTTGGCGCAGGCGTCATGTATGCACATATATATATGGATTGTTTACATTGTACTTCATATTGTTACTACCAGTTATGTTTATGTTTTTTATACTTTTGTATATGATGTTATATAAGCACATAAGCTATTACAAAAATTCCATATTGTATTTCCATAAGAAATAAATGTTTAGTTTGTTTTTTTACTGGGATTTTTTTTAGTCCTATAAAATTGAAAACATTGTCTGTCATGTGTTATGTTTTGGGTAAAATTTCCATGGCCAACATTTCTTCTACACGGCGCCATCTGCTGGTTAGGAGCAGCACAATCTGATTAACGATGTACACATCCTTTTTTTCATTGATTCCACACATTTGTGAAATACTATTTCACTATTGTGAAATACTATTGTGAAATACTATTTCACAAATGTGGAGTACCATATTATTATTTGTGAAATAACATTACAGCATATTTACCATTATACATTACAGCACATGTAGGCCTACCTATTCGGCATCCCACTTCCCCCACACGTTTTGGCTCATTTTTCCGGGATTACAAGTGATCTTGCAGAGGGAAAGCTTTGTTTCAGCAGTGGTTACTCCTCACAGAGTAAAGCAGAGAAGCTGCTCAAATGGACTGTTTTCCTATGTGTCATGAAGTAACCTCAAACCCCCTCGCTTCACCTGTAATTCTGCATTAAGTCATCAAACTCCTCACATGCCTTTGCTTTTCAAATGGGACAAATTGTGTAATATGAAAAATGTGATTACATTTTTCTTGAGCTCAGATTTGACATTTAATCCACATTTAACCTAATGTGAAAAAATATAAGTAGGCTATATGAGAACAGAAGTTCTCAGCTTGTACCAATAGGTAACAAGGCACTCGTTGTTCTTTCCGTAGTGATTAACTCGCAGATTAACAAGGCGACGACTGAGGCAAGAGAAACTTAACAGCATTCATGTACAGAAGGGCCAGCGGGCGATGGTTCGTCTTGTCTGTGTTGGCTGACTGGTGGGTGCTCTTCATGTATTTCCCACTTGACAGTCACTGTCACTTCTTATCTCGGCAGCTGGGTGGAGTAAAAGTCGGGTGAGCTCCTGTAGTGGCTGTAATAAAGGGGCTTCCTCAGACAGCTCAAAGATCAAATGAACTTCTGGAGAGCAGGTCAGTCCTTTGGAATAAAGCCGGAATTTGATAAGTCTGAAGTCACCTCAGTCCTTTCGTAAGAAACCAACCAAAAGAAACCAACATTCCTGACAACTGAATGACTGTTTGACTTTCACATGGACCGAAACTGAAATACTTTCCCCCCCTCCTGCTTTTAAAGACATTTAACGCTGCTGCTGTGCTGGAAGACTCCTCTATATCTAAGTGCGCTGGTTTGAACTGAAGCGGAGAATGGGAGATGATCGGCGGTCCTCGCAGGGCAGAAGCGCGCAGGACGCGGCCCATGGCCCACATCTGGGAGCGAACGATCCAGATGCCGCGGACCAAATTGAATGCAGCAGCATCCCAAACGGTGACAGTGGCTCTGCGGCCACTACGCGTTTATACACGAAGCGCTGGGTGGTTGTGTTCCTGTTCAGTTCATACTCCCTGAGCAACGCGTACCAATGGATCCAGTACGGAATCATCAGCAACATAATGATGAAGTTCTACAACGTGGACTCGTTCGCTGTAGACTGGCTGTCCATGATCTTCATGCTCACCTACATCCCCTTCATCTTCCCGGTCACCTGGCTCCTGGATAAGAAAGGGCTGCGGGTCACGGCGCTGCTGGCCAACGCGCTCAACTGCGCCGGGACGTGGATCAAGGTGGCCAGTGCCAAACCCAACCTGTTCGGGGTGACCATGCTCGGGCAGTTTGCAAGTTCCCTTGGCCAGGTCTTCATTCTCGGGATGCCCTCCCGCCTGGCGTCGGTCTGGTTCGGCGCAGATGAAGTTTCCACCGCCTGCTCCATCGGAGTTTTTGGGAATCAGGTGAGGTGATCTGTTATGCTTTTATTAAGAAAAGAGTCACTGTAATATACCTCTGTGTTCTGTTTGGATTGATTTGTCCCGAAAAATCCCAGATATATTTTTAATTGGCATGTTTAATTACATTATTAGCCTGAAGTAGATCTAAACCCATAGTTGGATTAAGCTCTTAGGGGGCCCTGAGCAAATATTTGCTGTTGGGCCCCAGCTGACCCACTCTCCCCATGTCCAGAGACCCTACAATACCTACAGCCTGATTATTGAAATTGACATTGAGATTGAGATAGCAGAATGTCAACTAATACTGTACAAAGCAATTAAAAATACCACGCCCTTTTAAACTATTAGCTATTAGCCTTTGTCGATGTTGTACATTATTCCTGGAAATTCTTAAACAAATCATCTTATAATCAAATACCAAAAACTAAATGACTTGCAGTGAACCTGGGGTTTTTGTCTTTTGGGGGGCCCACATGAGTCTGCCTCCAGTCATTTGTGCTTCTTGCCTTCATGAAAAAAAATTTGTGAAATCCCTGAATTTACATGGTTACCAAAGGGATCACTGGAAAAGATTCTTGGACCTTTGGAAGAAATACTTTGGTTTAGGCTAGCCTACATACTGATAATGTTTCTGGACTAAAGTGTGAGTGGAGGGCTACCCTATACATGAGACTAGTCCAATTACTGGCCACAATCATTATTCACCACTGATATTCAACTCCAGCCACCATATTTAGTTTCGCCTCTGACAGATCTACCTGCGTGTGTATGATTGTTCCATGCTTCATTCATTTTCTGAGTACATGTTTGCAGTTAAGTGAGACAAAGCACACAGGATATTAGATATATCAAACATCCTGGTAAATTTCCACTACAGTTTAGTACCTGAAGTGGAGAAGCAGACAGCTGTTTGTGTGTGTGCTGACATGTTGCTTAAAGCTTATCTGCATGCTTACTTATCAAGATTCATGGATTTTTTTCTTGGCCTATTTTGAGTGGATTTGTTGAAGCATTGCACCGGCCTCATGTTCAGCCTTCAAGCACTCTTCGATGGTGGAAGAAGTGCTCATATCCTAGTAATCATAATAATACATCCACATTTATTAAATAAAATAATAGGCAGAGGTGGTGCCACTGGGGGCTGCAGACAGCAGAGGCACTGCACTGCCGTCAGGAATTTCCAGTCTGTTCAACCTGCTAAAGACACAGTCAACAGTAGTGAAAACTGAGGCTTCAGGTCATTTACTCATAAACCTGCAGCATCCTTCAAAAAGATGATTTAAAATCCTTTTTAGCTCACATGATAAATGAAAAACAGCCACAGTGGTGCTCTGAGATGTTTGTCTGCTTTTTTATTTCCCCCTATTTTTATTACAATGGCCTAAGTCTACTTTTATGTTTTGGATACCTAAAAGCATAAAGGTACATCTCAACATTTCTCTTTCTTTTCATGTAGAGTTATCAAATTAATTGTACAATGAAGCACATACAAGTAAGGGTGATCTATAACCAGACAAGGGATTTGAATAGGTCAGTGCAACTATTATTTCTATGATTTTGTCTGACCAACAGTGCAAAACTATCACAGAAGCTGGAACAAGACACTTATCAAAACATTTGATTATTTTTACATTATTTTTTCATCAAGAACACTCATTTGCAGCATGACAGAATACATGTGACCCACAACTGAATAAATAATTTTCATTGTTAACCTCGAACATTACCATTTTGAAAATTATCATCATTTGGTGATTTAAGACAGCCCACAGTAATAACCCTCTACTGAGAAATATGTCTTGGAGTAAAAAGAGTATTGACAAGCCCCAGTTTCCACCATCACACATTCCTATTTGAAATCCTGCTCCCAGCACCTCAAAAGACTGTCTGTCAGTCAAACATGTCAGTACCTCATGGTGTCATGCTCCATCACTCAGTGCTGCACGTGTTATCTTCATTAACATGGACAAAGGTCAGAGGCCATAGTCTTCTCTTTCAAGGGCTGAATAAGCAAAGCAGAGCAGCTTTGGAATTTGTTCACTTAATTGTCAGACCTAGTTCAAGAGATTGTAATTATACTCCTTTTTTGTTAAAATGAACAAGTCTACCTATATATACATGCTGCAGGTAGAAAGCACATGCCAGGCAGAGCATCACCAGGAAACATACAAAGTGTTCTGCAGGGATATGTTGCTGTGTAGGTTTTTGTTAATTTGCACAATGACTTATTTTTGGCCCCTAAACTTGGAGGATGGTGTATGAAAAGCCAATTTTCAGGGCTCTGATCATCTGATGTGGATGTAAACAACCTTAAATCGAAGCTGGAAGTCTGCATTTCATTTTATTTCATTTAAAACCCAGTGCTTTTGAGTGCACTGTACACTGATTACAAAGCCAACATCACAAAAATGTGTCACTCTGTTAATACTTTATGACTGCACTAACCAACCTTTTAAATCAGCCAGCTTCAGGTCTGCCAATATGTTAGCGGCATCAGTGAATCCAATTTATGAACCACAAACACTCTACTGTAATAAAACAGTGGGATGCCATGATGTTGTGTTCGAGTACAGCCACCTTAAGTTGACAGTCAGCGCCTGCTATCAAACAGTAAATTGAGAATTGAGAAGTAAAACTCACAAAAGAAATCTATCATGTGCCTAAAGATGTTTTTAACGCCAGAGTCAGTCAGGTATGTAAAGTTGGCTAGGATCAGAGCTTGCCAACACCGCTCATTATATTTAAACAGAAGGTGTAATAAGCAGTAATCTTCACTCTAGGCACAGCAGGAGAGCTCGTATTTGATCAGCATGAATCAGAATCAGAATCAGAATCAGCTTTATTGGCCAGGTATGTATACATACTAGGAATTTGACTCCGGTATTTATCTCACTCTCAATATACATACATGCAGTAGACAAACAATGTGCAAGAATAAAGTGCAATAAGAGCAGAGTGCAAGGAATAAATAAAACTATGATAAAACTATGGTTAATGTACAGAATGATATTGAGACATGTATGATACCAAATATACCGAATATACAAATATACAAATGTACAGCTTGTATAACTTGCTGAACTGGACAGTGCAGTGAACATTTGTGTCCCAGGGTTATAGCACATCAATGATCCAGGTACTGTGAGACTGGTCTCAACTGTTCATCATGGTGATGGCCTGTGGGAAGAAACTGTTCTTGTGTCTTTTAAGAGGTCAAATGTCATAATTAACTGTTAAATATATATTTTTTGCGAATGGGAACATCAGTGAAGAGGCACATCTCCACAGTCTGGATGTAGATAAGATGGAGAACCCTGAAGGCCTCAACTTGCTCATTAATTTACCACAGGACGCGTCGTCGGATGCTGCGCATCCGCTCACCGCTGCCGCCACTGCGCAGCCGCAGTTTCTCCAGGACGCAGAGAGCCAAAGAGGGAGACAGAAAAATGGCCCTCGATAATTTAATTTTCGCCCAGTGCATCCTTTATTTTTTAGCCTTCGTATTCGGTTTCATCGCCGTGGTGCCTCTCTCTGAAAACACGGAGGATTTCCGGGGGAAATGCCTGCTTTTCACGCGGGGTATGTGGCAAAATGAGAACATCACTGTGTCGAAGCAGCGCTTCATCGTGGAAGAGTGGGGACCCGAGTCCTCCTGCAGCTTCATCACTTTTGTCGGGATAGCGTCCCTCATCCTGTCCGCAGTGCAGGCGTGGAGGCTTCTGTTCTTTCTGTGCAAAGGACACGACGAGTGAGTGACATTTCACGCGTGCTCGTTCAACACAATCCAATACGAGCAGCACTATAAAAAGCTCAGTAGGACAGGCTCTGGGTTAACGGCTCAATGCAAATGTGTATTTTTTCTTTGCTTCTCCCACGACCTCACAGTACATGCTCGCTATTCAGCCAGAATCACAGAGTGAATGTAATATAAGCTATGATGATGTAATGATACAAATTGAATTAGCCTAGTCACTGTCGTCCACCATGATAAAGATGGAGGGAAAACTCTTGTGTAGCTTTTGAAAAATCTAAGTCATACTGTGGCTCACAGGCAGTGTTTCCAGCCTGTGCCACTATTGACATGTGTCACTGAAAGACACTGTTCATCACAGAAAAGTAAATCATGCTGTGTGATAGTCCCGACTGTGTTTCAGTCTTATAGGCCTGCATGTTCCACAGAAAAGGACTGGAATGTGTGTAAACATTACATTACATTTAGGCATTAAGCAGCTTTTTTCTCTTCTACCTGCCTGCAGCTCCATCTTCAACGCCTTCCTCAACCTGCTGATCAGCTCCCTGGTGGTGTTCACAGTCTTCCTGTCCAGCACCATCGTCAGCGTGGGTTTCAACATGTGGTGTGACTCCATCACCGAGAGTGGGACCATGCCCAGCAGGTGAGAGAGCAAAACAAAAACTTTTCAGACACTTTGATTATGCAGAGCAGCGGCCCTCCTAAAAACAAGCTTGTGTGTGTCATATTTTAGCTGTGAGGACCTGCAGGACACTGATCTAGAGCTCGGCCTGGACAACTCTTCTTTCTATGACCAGTTTGCTATAGCTCAGGTGAGACTGTTTTATTGGTAATATCATCCAGGCAGCTTAACAACATTTTGAATCTCAGACATATTTACAACAATGTCCTTCCTGCAGTTTGGCCTGTGGGCTGCCTGGCTCACCTGGCTTGGTATTGCAGTGATGGCCTTCCTGAAGGTTTACCACAACTACAGACAAGAGGACCTGCTGGACAGCCTGATACACGAGAAGGACCTGCTGCTCGGCCGCTCCTCACGCCGTAACTCTGACCTCAAGACCGGCCTGATCTAGAAACCATAGGACGCACAAACACACACACACGCACACACATACACTCAATCGTACAGTCCTCTTGTCTGCCATGAGAAACACCAATGTTTGCCTATGTAGACAATCATAATCAATTGGCTTTTGACCCCATTGACCATGGATTGAATCAAATGGAAGGTTTTAGCTTTGTTCTTCGAAGTTAATTGCTTTTCTCTCAAAAAGTCTCCCAATGGTTGTTAATTAATTTTTAAGGAAGAACTGCTTTACTGAGTTTATTCATCAACTGTGTGCATTCCTCTTCAAAACACAGACATAGTTCAGCTTTGATAGTATTAAAACAATTTTACAGAAATGTACACCTAGTTTTTGACTTTCTATTTAGCAACACAGTATTAATGGCTTGGACAGATTGGCCGATGGATCATGTCGTCTTTGTGAAACTTCTGCATGGACCTAATGCATGACAAATTAATAGGGTGGTGGTTTTTAGATGTAAAGGGGTGCTCTTTTATTTTATACACCAATATTCCTAAAGCAGGCTTTATTCTAGTAGGGTGCACATTGCACACTACTCGAGGGAGTGAGAATTCTTTGCATGCGGCAGCAAAGCAAACTCATGTGATTTTGCAACAACAGTTACACAAGTGTTTTATAAAAATGGCAAATTGTAGTTGAGGACATTCATGTATCAGGCAGCCAGTCCAAAAATGCTTTTAGCAATCTGTGTGAGATAAAAAACAAATCCTATTTTCTGCCATATGAAGTAGTAACTCAGGCTTCTTCTCTCTCTAGGCTACAAACCAATATACTGTATTACTGTGAATAGACGCACAAATGTACCTGCATGCATCTCTCTCCCTGTTACATACACACCACGCACTCACTTGCTGTCAGAGATTAAAGGAAGAAAGCGAATCGTCTGCTTGACTTTGATAGGCAATGACAGTTTTATTCAAAACAACTGAAATCATAAAACAGTAGGAAACAAAGAAAAACCTCCATAAAGGCACTTCTTTCAAAGTGACCATAAATGTTTGGACAGCAGTGAAATGCAGCTTCTAAGCTAAATGTGCATATACAGGACAGGAGTTCACTGGGTATTGTTTTATTGCTAATGACAACTTAGTTTGACAGTACAGAGTCGAGAGCTTTCTTTCTTCTATACAGGCGTTATTAGCCTTATATTGCTTTGACATTCAAATGTAAAACTTCCTAAATCCAACGCTTTCCTTTTGAGTTTCCTGAAACCTGTTATATAAAGAACAATGTTTTACTGGAAAACATTTGACGTGTGTTATTGCTCATAATGAGAGGTCTGTGGGATGTGCATCACTGTTTTATTTTATTTGCTTAATTGGATAAAGGGACTCATATACAGTATCTGATTCTTATATATTATATTTCTGTATTTGGCCTCATATTAGTAGTAATGAATGTGACATAATCATCTTGTTTCTTTTTTTTTGCTCCATTTGTTGAGCCCAGACCCGTCCATACATTTGTCCAAAGCTTGATGAGCATTTGACATCACGATTAAAACCTGAATATTATTGTTTTGAAATAGAATTGTAACAGGTAACAAAAAGTAAAAAAATGTGAAATAATTGAAAGTTGGATATTTGTCTAGGTGCAGATATACAGTATAGAAGAATAAATACGATTTAGGATTAAAGATATTTTGTGGGATTCAAGCGGTTATAAAGAGGAACACTGTCAAAAGCTGTAGCATTCATTCAGTTCGAGTATATTCTCTTTGACAATAAATAGGGAGAGAATTCATAACATTGTGCTGCAGATTTCCTCCTTAGTGGAGATAGAAATCAGCTGAAAACAGTCAGCCGTACAGAAGAGCAGGCAGTCTGTGAAGACAGAGGTGTTTTTCATCTGTAAGTCATCAACCTGGTACTGTGAGGCGATGCAGCCCTGTGTTTTCTTTCTCGCGGATCATTATCGAACAGTTTACACATTTGTGCTTCCATCCTCCTCCTCCTCCTCTCCAGTGTGAGCCGTGCCAATCAAAAGCTGTTTCCAAAAATCTCTACATTCATTTATGTGCAATTAAAAGGCGAAAAATTGTGATAGTCCTTAGTACATTGAACCATATATACACATTCAGTTCTGTGTAATATCTGATATACACAAAGTATGTACTGTAACAAAATAAATATTTGCATTCCAAGGAAACATTAACTCACATTAGACTGTGACATGAACTGAAAGATCCCATGGTTGTGGTGATTAAATGAGGGTTATATGTGAGCATCGACATTGCAGATGTGCAAAATTATTATAACTTAAATAGGGAGTGGCATCACCACCGCCTTAGAACATATATACATACAGACATGGAAGCTACATATTTCTGGGATTATACAATTCTCCCTTTTTCACTGTGAGAGTGGTTCAACACCACAGATAGTGTACAGAGCCGTGCCAGATGGCTGAGGTGTTTGCAGGCCTGGGCTTCTTCAAAGAGGAAAAAAAGAGGGGTCTGAAAAAAATTAAGGAGCCTCCATGTCCCCACCTGTGGCCGGTCTAAGTCACTGCATGGTGAGCCATATCCAGCAGCCCCAGAGAAGCTGTTTCATATGCAGCAGGTAGACGGCCAAAGCAGCCTCCAGCTCCTCGCACACTCGCTGTGGGCGCCGGCGGTCTGTGCAGTACATGGCCACACCCAGGAATGACATCAGCAGGAAGAGGCAAGTGAACAGGGCCAGGTGGGGGCGGGACGGTGTAGTCTCATAGGCTACAAACATAAAAAACAAGTTTTTAACAATTTTGGTTTGTAAATGAGCATTTGAATTGTGCAGGTGTGCACGTGTACAGGTGTCTCTCTTTTCTCTTCATCCAGCAAAGTCAAAACCCAAAGAGGCAAGTTTTTATTGGACGATTTCATGTGGTATTGGCACCTTGCCGCACAAACGGTGCTCTCTGTATTTCAAACATTGTTCAAAAAAATGTGGTGAACAGGCTTAACTCCATTTTGCATTTTAGCAGGCAACAAAGTTAATCAAAAGTGACATTTAATTGACATGTTTTACCTAACAATGAACCTAAATGCCTTTTCTTAATGCTTTTCCCCACACGTTTACATCCAGAAGATTATTATTTGTTTTAAATAAAAAGTGTAGTAGTGTTGTTGTCACTTTCCCATGCACATTAACTACTATTATACACTTTCAAACAGACTTACCACCTAAACAGTCACAGTAAGGAATGTCTGTGAAGCTGAATGAAAAGAAGCCAGTAAGTCAACAAGAGACAACCTCTGTGATATACAGCTGCTGTGCCCTCATAAGACTCCATTATCTCTCTGGAACAGACTCCATGGTGCCTCATTTGCATGCATAATTAATTACGAAAGAGTAAATCACTTGCTCATGTTTGGAAGTCTCTCGGCATTACATTATTTTTAAATAGTCCCCAAAGGACAGTACTTTACAATGCAATCTCAGGATGTTTTAATGCATTTTGTTGTTTATCTTCACTACTAAGTGCAAGACATACACTGTTGTTACATATGGGTTGGGGGCCCCATTGCAAGCTGGTATGGCACAAATTTCAAAGACGATTTTTGAAACAATCAAAATGACATAAATGTTTTTACTGTAAGCATGCATTCCATTATTAATGCCTCTGTCATAAACAGGCTGCAGAAACTATGGGGGATATGAAGTCACTGGACTAGTTTGGTCCAGGAATTAAAGCACCAGAGGGCAGCACGTTCTCTCGTTGTACAAACACAGCTGACTGTCGGTGACTGAGCAGGCTGCACTCGTTGCAAACTGTTAACTTTTCTGTTTTCTCACCGTGTACTGTAGTCTCTGGCTCCCTGAATCGAACCCTCCGTTCGCCTTTCCGTCTGTGGTTGGGTTCTGTGTCTGACCCGTAGTTGGGACTTGGCCTCTTAAGAATGGAGGTGGGCACCTTGCCATTGGTTACCTGCATTATATACAGCTCAGGATCAGTTTTCCCATAACAAGCTCCAAACAAATGTCAAAGACTGGCACCAAACAGCAGGAAGGCACAGTTCTTTAGCAAACAAACGGCTTGTATCCAGAGTAGCACTGCTGAAGAGGCCTGCAGGTGTTGTCAACACTACCTTAGGTTTCGACGTGTCCTCCTGTTGGTGGTGGGTGTCCTTTCTGTGGCGGACCTCTGAGTGTTTCTCCTGGTGGGAATGAGGAAGACAGCTGACGGTGTCTCTGATGGACTCTGCAGCAGCGAAGCGTTTGGACAGTGCAGACACACACTGACCCAGGGAGTCTAATAAGAGAACCATGACCATACATGAGTAGTGATCTAGTGATGCTTCACGCTGGAGTCTGCAGTCTGCTCTGAAGACAGACACTGAGGTGAAGTTAAACATGCAGATGTCTTGGAGAGAAGATGCTGGCGTTAACTCTGTCGGCGCCAGTACAGTACAGCTCAGTAGATTCAAGTTATAATACGCTTGTTTTTCCCCCCAATATTTTTGCACTAAAAGCTTTGATATTTACTATTCAGGACCTCAAAAAAATTACACATGTACTCAAATTAAATTGTACTTGATCTAAACACTGCTCAATTATTTCTATTATGCCCTATTGCTGTTCTGGGTAATTGAGAAGTAGAATAACTATGGAGAATGATTGATTAAAAGAGAGAGACATAAAGAGCTAGACAGAGAGGCAGACATTTAAAGTAAGTGTAAATGTTTTGTATTAAAAAACACGGGTAAATAAAATATAATGAAATATATATATATATTTTTTTATAAACATCCTTTTTAATATTTAGAAGAATGGCGTGAGAATTTTATACTGCAAAGTAGTAATCCATATTCTATACAGGGTGAAAAAAATACATGTGCAAAATAATCAAAAATACACATTTTAAAAAGCAACCAAACATTAGAAATTGAAATAAAAGTTTCTGTTTCTATCAGTTTCACCAGCCAGTTGTTATAGTTTTTTTTTTTTTAAGTCAATCAAAGTAAAATCAAGGATCACATATGTAGGGAAATTTAGACATCTTTCATAAGAGACTGTATGAAAATTATTAAGGGGGACAAAATGTTCAAATGTTTTGCTGCTATTTTAAAAATGTATATTTTATGTCATCCTTCCCCTGAATTGCACAAAGCTGCTTCCTGTGCCTGGTTATTTATTGCTATTGTTGAGATATGTGTGTGTGTGTGTGTGTGTGTGTGTGTGTGTGTTTTATTTTCGAATAATTACCCAATGCTACTACATACCGTTACACAACATACAACTACAGCTGATATACTCTAATTCAACTTGCAAATACACATAAATAGCTTGTTAGTTGAGAGAGGGTGACTGACCCAGTTTCCAGTGAGGGATAAACAGTTAAACGTGCCCCTGTTGTAGCCTCTTACTGTGGGGCAAAGAGGATTTCTCTGTGTACAATACAAAGTAAAAGGTCGCAAAAAAGTGCTCAGAGACGACTGTGTGTTTAGATCTGCAACAACAACTCCAATCGCTCTCTGACCCTGCATGTTTACACAATTCCACCAAACATGTTTAAGACCATGTGAGGAGAACAACGAGGAGTGTTGTAAATCTTTGTCTTTTATGCTGTGCTCTCCTGTCTTTATGTAGCTGGCCCTGTTCAGCACCACTGCCTCTGAAAGCTGACTCAACAACAAGGCCGGTTTCTGCGTATTGCTTCCAACACCACAGCAGTCTTCACAAAAACCCAGAGTTCAGAATCGGGCAGAGAGCGTTGCTCCCTTTTTAATGCAAGCCAAGCATACATACTGTACAACGAAACAGTGCCTTCAAACCGTCACAAAGCTGCTTTTCTTTTTTTTTGTTGCATCAAACCACTCTTGTTTTGAACATGATTTATTTAACATTTTCACAGGTTGACATGGTTTAAAAGGCATAAACTGAATTGCTTCAAACCACACCCCAACTGTGCTGTGTGCTCTTTAAAGCACAGAGTTCTTGAGATTAACACCACTGTTCTGGTATTGTCATGCCTCACGAGACAGCGAGGTCTATTAACAGGGTTTAATTATATACTGCTGAGAGACGTGACCTCCACTCTTCTTTTCAGAACCATACAACCATGTTTGTTTTTCACTGACTGTTTATCTACACAAAGTAAGTCTGTTTGTTGAAAGATCACTTCAAGGCAACAGTAATGTTTACTGAGCCACTCTGTATCATTCGTCCCAGGTGAGTGTTTACCTGAATATTCAGTCTT
Source organism: Nannoperca obscura (assembly GCA_036024295.1). Classification (NCBI taxonomy): domain Eukaryota; kingdom Metazoa; phylum Chordata; class Actinopteri; order Centrarchiformes; family Percichthyidae; genus Nannoperca; species Nannoperca obscura. Next base: position 20,371 of record JAVQJL010017171.1, on the reverse strand, counting down.
GCCAATCTCAGCATAGACGGTGGCCATAAGCTCCAGGCTTCTGGCTGTAATGGGGTGGTCATTACCAAAGGCCCTCTGGTGGATCTTTGTAGCCTGAAAGATGAATTGAGAGACAGAGGGGATTTGAAGTTGCCATAAAATGTTTAATTTGTTCAAAAATCTGGAGAGGAAGCAAAAAGTGTGAGGCCTTCGACGTACCTTACCGCTGTATTCTAGAGCAAGATGAGGTCTGAAAGGAAAAGGAAAGGAAAATGGCACCATTAAACAAACACACAGCCACTGGAATACAATATTTTTACGTGCTGAAAACAAAAGCAGTCACTTTCAGATTAAATCTAAGGATGCACATGCACGTGTCTTTTATTTAAACACAAATAACAATGCCTGACGTTAATTAAATGTAGTGGCCCATGCTGCATTGTCAAGTGAGCGTATATGTTTCAGTGTTTGGAGCACAGCAGCATGAGAAATCTAAACAAGCGTGTGCTGTGATTAGACACAGAGAGCAGGGCTGCAGGTGCTCAGGCGCCTTATGGAGGAAATGGAAACCTTCTATTTCTGCCAGCACTGACTGCCCCTTTCTATTCTCCAGGGTGAATTACAGAAGGCATGGCGCTTACAGGTTGGTTTATCCTTCCACCTCTCTTCTGCTTAGTGCTAGGCTAGGTGAACACGATGTGGTACGCTGAGGATCTGCCAGCTGTTCCACATATGTGCCCTGGAAAGTCAGCAAAGGACATTCACCACCGCGCACCCTCACGTGTTCCTCTAATGTAGAGCAAGCTCTGTTTAGTGTGACAGATGTCAGCTTCGCTGTTCAAAACCCCCACTTCCCTTCAATTAGTAATGGCCAGGTGTCAGTTTGCTGTGCTTTAGAATGTCCTTTTCAGGGGACATCTGATCAGCAAAGACAGAAAAGCCTTTCAGTGGCCCAAAGGACTTCCTGCGACATTGCTGAAAGATTCAGGAAGTATTACAACTTCCTGTCGACAAGAAAGAAAAACTGTGGCTTAGGTTTATGGTGGAGGTCGGCAAGAAAAGATCAAAGAGCAGAATCATATTCTTGCTTAGTCAGAAACCCAAGACCTCGGGAATAGTCATGCACAATCAGTACCATCTCATTTAAATTTAATTACTGTATGCTCCCTGCATTAATGAAGCACAGTGATCAGCCCTCCGCCAAGCAAACCTTCCACTCCCGTCACCCTTTCTGGCAATCAGGTTAAATGGCCTAATCCCAACAATGACAACAGAGGCACAGAAAATGGGTGCATGCTGTGGCCTAACAAAGTACCCCTGCAACAGGAGACACCAGATCCAGTTAAGTTGTTCCTTCTGTAACACTCAAGTAGAGTGCGGTGTCTCTTTTCTCCACATCTACAGGGAAATTCAACTCTAGCTAAAAACACTGGAGTTTTTCTAGTTCGAAAAATGTCCGTTCCAGAAAGGACAAATGTGTGTACGTGGACATGCATACGTTTGTTTTTGTCTGTAACCAAATATTTCAAATGTTTCATACGGACTGAAAAAGTTATTAATGAGTGAAAGTGGATTTTTTTAAACTGTCACACAAATTTACCCCAGCAAGCCAAATATTCACTTCTTGGAGTAAATGATTTACCTCAAGATTATTTCAGTCTGATTTTATATGCTAAGCGGACAGTTTTCCTTTATAAACAAAGGAGCTTTTTATTGCTCTAAGCTGCTGCTTTCAAAATAAAACTGATAACAGAAACAAATGCAGCTATGTAGTTTTCTTTTTTACAACCGACAGTGAAGTGATGAAGGGGTACATATATAAACACAGGATTTCAACTGTATACATAACCGTTCATTAAATCAATTTTAAAAAAAAAGTGAATTTATTCAACTATAAATTCACCCACGATGAGCCCACGGAGCCCTTACACTCACAGAACATGTAACACACTATTTACTACAACACGACAGATGCTACAGCAGGACACAGTTTTACCTACTGTTTGCTCATGATGCACAGCTGGGCCAGCCGTTCGAGGTGCTGTGCCTGGGAGGCCTGCTCCGAAAGCTCCTCTGGTGTTGTCCATCCTGCAGAGCCCAGTGTAGCCTCCTCCTGAGGCCCTGTTACACAAACACAGGGCATGGAATCACAGTGAGCCCACGAACAAACCACTCAGTCTTCCCCTTCGCTTGTCTTTCTATTCCTCTCAACTCCCTGTCCTTTGCTCTCTTTGCCTCTCTACCACTGCACAGAGTTAAAGAAAAATAAAACCTCCAAAAGCCCGGGTGTCTGGCAATTAGCCTGTCTGGCACTGCTGCGGACTTTAAGCCTGAACAGCAGCGTGGAGCCAACTGAAGACTGGAGACATGAGAGCAGAGATAAGGGCAGGACAGAGCAGATAAGGGAGTCAAACAGCACACTCACCACGCCTACTGGAACACTGAAACTCACACATGCACACCGTGACAAACACAAACATACAGTATGTAGGCCTACTGTATACACCTAATACACACACATACACACAAGTGGAGGAGGAAATGTTTTTGGCTTGTAATCCATGCAACAAGCAAGTGCAAATAAATCATTGTTACATGTTAATTATTTTGTTTGTATTACAAAAACCACAAAATGACTATATGTTGTAAATATGTTGGCTGTCAGTGATACTAAATACTGAGAAGGGTTCATCTGAAAAACACACTGGTGAGAGAGAATGAAAGCTGCAGCTACAGCCCCAGCTCTGCCTTTGGAGAAGTCCAGCATTCCATCCAAGTGAGTGCTGAATCAGGGGCTTCAGTATTGTACAGCAACACAGAGCCCCTAATGAGCAAAGTGCGGCCATTTGTCTTCTACTATGTCTGTCCCCGACCTCCTCCACTGTGCCCACGCTACACTGCTCTGCTGCCTCAGCAGCAGACAGAGAGGAGGAGGCAGACGTCTGGAGCAGCAGCCGGTGATGAATGAGCGGCCTTGCTGTGAACGCTCGCTTGAAACTCCACCAGGTTTATTGTAAACAAAGATGAACTTCACATTGGCTTAATGAGAACAGAATAGATTTTTGGGGTGCTAAAGAGACACACTGTAGTAATATTGTTTGCACACACACAAGTTACTTTGGAGAGCTGCCTACTACAAACACTGTCTGTCAGCCACTGGACTGCATGAATGTATCTGGTGCTTTGCTAACGGCCTCAAAATTGAATTAAGAATAAGATTTGATTCCACATCTCCTCTCTAATAAAAGTAAAAACACAGTTAAGCTTTATTAAGAATGGAAAGAAGAAAGAAGTATATAATTTGGTAGTTATTATAGTGGAAATATACATAGTGTTGTAAGTGTACATGTTCTGGAAAGAACTGCTCGAGTTAAACCCAAATAAATATTCATTAACAATTCTTTCTTTCTTCACAAAGGCTATATTATATACTTGCCGGTTAACAAATTTCAAATTTTCACATGTCCAGCTGACCTGATGTGCACTGACTAAAAGACTCTAGGTTACAGCAATTAAATGGGATCAAATAATTGACACCATACAAAATGAACTCTCTCTCTATTTTACATACAAAACTTTATAGGAAATTATAAGGCAAATAAAACATTAGCAAAAAACAATCAAAGTCAAAGATGTCTTATCTTAGGCTGCATGATATACATACAGTACATGCAATATCCTATATGCGCTATTCTCATAAGTATTCATTAATAACTTAATGTCAAAAGTACTTGCCTGAGCTCCCCTGAAGAGCCGTGAGCTCGATCAATGCCACCTCATAGAACATTTTTTCAGCCTGGATGAACTGGAGGGCCTTCGCATCTGTTTATATGGGTGAAGGATCAGTCTCAGTCGTCAACAGGATTAGTCACTTGTTGAAGTTAAAAACAGCCTCGACAAACCAGCTCACCACTGCTTTCTGTTTTTTCCAGCCCTTGTGAGAATGACCCCTCCAGGCAAACCAAACGTGTATTAATCCTAAACAGATTGTTGATCTTGAGATCTGGGTTTTACTATACATATTTGGTGTCTGTGTCAGTGTTTTTCGTGCCGTTATCTTTTGTTGCTAAATGGAGCAACTGTGATGCAAAACCAGTTGCTGAATCTCACAGTGTAGTTGTCTCTGATTACACCCCATTGTATCATCCCATATTATATTCCTTTTCTAATGTCTGGTTTTAGCTTTTGTTTTTTGTACAGAATCCATTTGATTGAGCTGCCTGTTTTGTTTCCATGAAAAGACCCTCTATAAAAAACATCCTAAAAATAGAGCCTTTGTCAAAAGCAGTCTGCGCACTGTGAGTCCATCCCACTGTAAAACGACACAACTGATGCTTGTCAGGTGAATTTAAAGACCAATGGGATGGAGAATGCTTAAAATAAACACAGCCCTGCCTGTCTAAACGTCCTACTTAACACCAGATCTCTCAAGTGTAAAACACTATAAATTCCATTCTGGGAATTTGAATTTTCATCACTGTGGTGACACTACTGCCAATTATACTTTAATATATCTCTAAATATCTTCCACTTTTATATTGAGGTTGGAAAGTTGGACAATAGGTTTCCACTTTTAAAGAACAGTTAAGCTTGGAACTGAAAACCACAACAGCTGGTTTCCTTCATTTTGTCACCAGAAGAATAATGTGAGCATTGCACACTAGTAAAGGAACAGGAAAGGCGAGCCACAGACCTATTGTACATGTGCTTCTCAACAAACGGCAAGGACTTAGAGGATTAATCAAACAGAAAGATAAAACAGTAAAAATTACAAAATGTTTCTTTCTGGTTAGCACCACAAGATACCAGAATGGTATGAGGGGTGGATGTTGAAAAGCTATTAGTGGATGTATATCTAAATAATTTAATGTACAGTACAGTAAGAGATGGCATAGCAACTTTTTTAATAATAAAGTGAAAGTCCCTGGAATAACATAATTATTGCACCCAATACCACACATTTATTTTGATGTTTTGAACAAATCTTGAGATATATTACATGATGACTATATGTAGTATACCTGCCCCAGCTCCTGGGGCTCACCTGGCAGCGGGGCAATAAGTTGAGTATGAGGTGAACCATCTGGGAGGGAGGATTAGGGGAACAACCATCATCAAAGGTCAGACTACTTCTGTCTGCTATTTTTAGCCTGGCTGGACCTCAACAACGCCACAACAGGAACCTCACACAATCCTCTCCAGGGAATGTGTGCTCCACTTTATCCATCTGCACACACACACACACACACACTTATAGACACTTATACACACAACCTCCCCTGAACTGGTAATTGGACTGCACTCCAAAACTCGACAAGAACTTGCATTAACACTGGCACCTTCAAAGGCTGATCCCACGTGCCCCATAACTCTGCTAAGAGTGTACTGAAGTAAGCTCATGAAATACACTATGAACTCTAGCCAGTAAAAATCTCGGATTTCCTCTAGAATTATAGAGCATGTGATCAAATGAGACTAATGCAATACCACTATATTGATCAGCTTGTTTTCTTAAACCCCCTTTGACTGTATATGACTACTCTTTCTGTACTGCATATCCACTTTAAAAATGTAAATATAGTATGAGCCCAGATGTTTACCTGATGTTCCCCTTGATTTGAGATTAAAGTCAAATTTCCTGCGTCAGCATACTATCCAAGAAACTCATATCATTAAACACTCAGCAGCCAAAAGAGCATTTGGCTTTGGACAAAGGTCACTTGCGGATACTGCCAGCTCTGATAACAATACATCAAGTCTTAAGCGGTCATGGCACAACCACTATCATTATCAACTGCACCTACTACAGTATATTTGTCTGGAATAAAGCCAGTGCACCAGCATGAACTCAAGATACTTTGGATATGTAAATTCAACTTATTGTTTTTCCTAACTGCGGATTTGGTTAGACCCACAGACAACATGCGAGGAGACACCGCAAATTCTGTTGAAAACATTTGTGTGAAACTCCAAAGTTCCCACATCCTCTCCTAGTTTAAGAACGCTGACCCTTCACCTCCCTCCCTGGAGGACCACTGAAAAGACCACAACATCACTGCCATCCTATGATGATCATGAGAACTACTGGACAAAAAAACTAAGAAATTCTTGAAAACAAAAATGAATTTCTCCTATCTGCTGCTGACCTACTAAACATACATGATGTCGCAGTTTGACATGACACTATTGATGATGCTATGTAATTATGTGCTGTATGTCAAAGGATTTAACCCTGCCACAAAAGACGGCCCTCTTAAGGAGATGCTGAGGAGGGGCCTACTAATGGCTATTGATTAGGCGACGCAAACTGAACTATTTTGGAAAATGGACAGTAAGGGCTAGAGCCTTGCTGAGGTGGATAACCTGAGCTGGCAAGTTAAGTGTTGGAGTGTCTCAGTAACGGAGAGAAGAGCCATGGAGGTAATATATCCGGAAATGCAACACTTCTCTTTTACCTCTATGTCCTATACTGATATAGTTTATAGAAGTAGTGAAGTGGCGATGCACAGGCAAGTCAGTGCAGATACAGGTTAATTAGTGCTCTTCCACTCTGTTGTGCAGAGATAAGAGCCGACAAATCCTCTTAAATGGCTGACACACAGCCTGAGCAACACACAATACGTGTGTCATTCTGGGACAAACGTGTTATTATGCACTCGCCCAAAGACGTCCACTCATCCCCCTCAGTTAGGACTGCTTTCTATAAAGGGTCTACATCCTCCATTGTGCTGGAATTTGCAAAGCCTTCCACCACCGACAATCCTTTACATGAACACCTCACAGAAATAGAATGCTAGTTTTTTTTATAGTAATCCTGCAAACACTTAGAGCCCTGAAGGGACGGTGAAAGCAAAAGCTTCAGGCTTGAGACGGGGGAAGGAGACTTTCTCTGAGTTAGTAAAGGATACAATTCTTTTCAGTGATGAAGAGTTCTGCAATCTGTAAAGAACAGGAAAAACAACCAAGGGACACGGTTAAGTATTAAATCATTTGATTCCAACATCATTCCAGGTTGTGTGCACATGATGTCATGGGCTGTCAAAACATGTAATTCTGCTCTCTTCGCAGACCATTGGTCTGGTCAACATCATGTCACACGTTCCGAAGTTCTGGAGTAAAAGCTTTATTTTGACACCAGGGACATTCCTTTAGGCACTACTAAACATAATAAAAATGGTAGCCTTGCCTTTGTAGGGGGGCCTTGAAAAGCACCCCAGTGTGTAATCTGCTAAGACTGGCCTGGCTACACATGCCACGACATAATGACTGTGACCTCTGAAATAGCAAAACATTGCCCACACACAATGGGGCAAGCATGGACTGGATGCTACTGGAGTATTTTTTAGCAATGTGTGCAGTCTAATGATACTTTTACTGTATCCGATACCTCTTTTAGCAGCATGCACACTATCAGTCCTACTGAGACTGATATGATCTTACAGTGTCAACACAGGGACACAAGATGCTAGTGTTGGATTTGTCATTGGTGTTTGGTGATATCAAGGTTGAATGTGTCCTGTGTGCTGTGGTGTGTGATGCAAATGTGTATACACAGCTGCTTTTGTGGATATGCACGTGCATGTTGATATGTGTGTAAGTGAAAGAAAGGGAGAGAGACACACACATGTTAAGAGCGTGTGTGTGTGTGTGTGTGTGTGTGTGTGTGTGTGTGTCTTCAGGCATCTGGCTCACCTGGTGTAGGCAGTTGGGCAGAGAGGTGAAGCTCTGCACATGGGTCAGTCCCAACAGGCAGCTGAGGAAGCAGTGGAGGGCGGCCTGGTACTCCCCCTGCTGCTGGAGCTGCTGTCCCAGCTCAAACAGGCCCTCCCTCCCCCCGTTCAGCATCCCCAGTCCCAGCCAGAGCCAGCACTGCCTCCCATCAGAGCTCCACTGGCCGAGGACAAGCGTTCCTCCCTTCGCCACTCCACTGAAGCACCACAGGTAGAAAGAAACAGCCACACAAAGAGTGAAAGATTTAAAACATGCAGCTGCTCACATAAACACAGACAGAGACGTGGCAGAGGGAGGAGCGAGCAGCACAGCTCTCCCCTCAGTCTCGTCTGAAAACAGTAAGTCAAGGACAGGTGGTGAAGGAGCAGGCTGAGGGAGCTCCGGCGACTCACACGGAAAAGATCCATTCCCCTCCCTCCTCCCAGGCTGCACCAGGAAAGGAGGACAGAGGAAGTGGGAGAGTGTTTGCTGTTTGAGTGGCAGCGCGGTTGACCAATCCCTGCTCTGCTCATGTACAGTCGCTCCGCCAGCGGGTGTTTACCACATGGTGTCTGAAATGGGAGATAGCAATGCATCCCATAGAGTGTGAGTGTTGATGGAAACTAATATATTGTGCACATGATGCATATCTAAAAGAAGTATATAATAAGACTTACATTTCACCCAGTATGTTGAGCTAAGTGTTCCTGCTATTGTGCAATTTACGGAGCAGTGCATTATGTATATAGTGTGTGAGAATCACTTTAAGTCGTACTGCCCCACTTATGATTTATAAATGAGGAGTGCATAAGAAGTATGCACTAACAAGCAAGCAAACTAGAGTAAATGCTGTGTGAGCATGTTTCACATCACCACAGAGAAACCAAGCGTTTGTAAATCCTCTAAAGCAAAGCAGACAGCGGATGCAAACACAGGGTCATTAGCCACTGTACTGAGAGAGAGAGAGAACTCCTCACTATCCAAACAAGAACAACAAATATTTATCCACAAGGAGTGCCTCCTCTGGATGTTTGCTCACTTCGCTTCTCACTCTGCTAATCAACATTAATATGAGGCCAACTCGTGCCTGTGGAGAGAGAGGAGGAGGAGGAGGAGGAGGAGGAGGAGGAGGGGGCGAGAAGAAGAGATACGATCGCAGCACTTGATCCACGGATGATCCAGAGGGTCGTGAATGGGCCTCGACTTTGAGAGCAGCACTTCTTCCCCACCCGCGCTTTAGCTGGAGGAAGTGAACGTGTAACACCCAAAGCAAATGGGCAGAGTCAGTCTCCATTAGTGTCCGATGCACCTAGCTAAGCAAGATGGGATTTAATGGCTGTGAACGCCAGTGGACGGGAAATCAGAAAGCATTAAACTTGCACTGGCAGGTCAGACGCAGGGAACTGTGAAAAGTGCTCATTTGGGACTAACAGCATCTAGAGCAGCCTTGGGACTTGATTATGCTGATGCAGGGCCGCTTTATCCCGTCCAACAGGAGAACTGAGCAACACAGTTAGGCGATTCTGCTCAGTTTGTCGACGGTGTGGAGTTAAAATGCAGCGAGATCGTAAGCAAAGCTTCTGCTGTGATTGAGTTGGAGGGCCACTGGCTGACTCTCGGTGTTAAGTCCTAATTGAAAAAGAGTTGGCTCCATCTCCTCATTACGACCCAGTCGAGCTGAACAGATCAGCTGTGAGGAGGCGGCACTGGATGTTCTTGTCTTCATGTTAACAACATCTGACAGCAACCATGCAACAGGAAACCCACCCAAGCAGGGCTGTAACCCTTTCAAACTGAAAAAGTGTTAACCTGATGATGAGGCACGATATGCCCTCTGATATGACAATATGTATTTTAAGAAATCATTGTGTTTGTTATGTTGGGGAGAAAATACCAAGAAAAAAAGCATGAAAGCAGGAAAACACACAAAATAAGTACATAAACAACTGGTGGTGCAAATACTGTTTTTGTGTCATGAAATCCACCACATTTTTAGCATCTGTGAATACACTGCACATCTTTTAAATGTGTCTAAATTGTCCTATTTTCTTCCATAAATGGAGAGCAGAGAGGCCTGAGAACTTACTCTTATAGCTGCTATGAAATCTGACACAAAGGGACCATTTTAATTACAAAACACCTTCTAAAAATGAATATTTATGGGGTATGTAAAATGTAAAACTGCCTATAGCACGTCACATGCAAAAGAACTTTCAACATGTTGACAATAATAAAAGCTCTTGGCCCAAAGATCACTTTTGACACAGTTGTGATAATCATTCTGGACTGTCACCATGAGACAATTGCAAATGTATAGCTATTTCACAGCTTATTTTATGCTCCGTTTTAATACTGTTGTGAAAGTCCCCACAATGTTCTACACTGGCTGCAACTTTGCATATCATAGACTGGAGAACAGTGGTGAAGATTTACATTTTATCAACTGCTGTGTGGTTTTCTAACATTTTAATACAACAGCTGTTGCTTGAACAATTGATTTATTTGACTTACTGGCACCATGAAGCTGTAGGTCATTTGCTCACATCTTGCTTCAAACACCTTTTTGTACATACTGCCAATCATTTTGACAAAGATACTGACTGATGTTCACTATTCTACAATGGAAGAATGGAAATCTACCTATAATTGGAATATTGATTGCCTGTCCTGTGGAGTTGGTGGACAAATACATCAGTATGATCAGTAAACTCTCTCCACAGCACCCGTTCCCAGGGAAGCCAATACACCAGACTAATGTGAATGAATGGTGAGCAGGCCCAGCAACATAATGCAGAGTAGAATGAAACTGATTTATCCACAGATATAAATCTAACATCAGCAGGTTATTGCAATGCAGTAAACCTCAGTATATTCAATTAGTGCTAATGCTTTGCGCAATTTAAATTTACACTGTTCTACCATGAGTACATCTTGAGCTGGTATAAATATCGCATGTAAATAGATATGATGTAATTAGAAAACATTATCGCCAAGTTAAAATTAAATGCTGCTTTTTGTTTTATTCCGAAAATCTCCACATCTCCAGTTTTGCAGAGTCTGACTCTGTGGATATTTACCATAAGGTCATAAATCTTAGATGATTTGATAAACCATTTGTTACAATAATGCATTTTGCATTGTCCAGCAGGTTTGCAGAAGAACATTGCTTCTCTTGTCTCCCTGTGTCATTTCACGACACTGCGCATGGCCCTACATCAGCATATACTATTTATATTTCCTGCATTGTGCACATACAGCCACTCTATGCAATTTTGCTGTAGCCTTGAGGCCTCTGGTATAGAATATTTTACTCTGTGTGAGTGACAGTGGCTATGTCCCTCGCTACAGTATGCCAACTCCAATGATCTGAAGAGAAGATCAAAAACTCTTTTTGAAATAAGGCACCATTCCACATGGCTGCCTCTACGGACGTAAAGCAAAAAACACCATATGCACTGTTGCAGACATAAAACCGTGCATTCTTGTTAAGATACATATTGTGTGCCTGTGTTCTGGATGTTGGACTTGGGTCTAGTCTTGACCCACTGTTTAAACCCCTCCACTCTCCTGCCTGTGCAGCTACACCCCTTTAAGATGCAGGCTCTGACCGTTTAATAGGCTTGGGCCTGACACCCCCAGCTACTGAAAGGCAGTTTATGACCTCCATGTAATCAGCAGTAAATGCTGCCACCATCTGTCTCTTTTTACTCAATTATCTGACCCAGTGACTTTTACTGACACACACTGTCCAGGTAAACACAGTAACGCAAATCCTCCATCCAAGATTATGACACATCTATACATCATCCCACACTCTTTATGATTTCTTTTGGGTCAGCTCTTATTCCTGCAGTGCTTCGAACATAACCACTGTCCTTCAGTTAAGAGCCAGAAAATTCTAAGATGAATCATCATAGATCTTGTACAATTACAGCTGCGTGGGCGTTATTACCTGAATCCTCATTACTGTTTCATTGTGAAAGAGTCAGATACAGGATATACTGCATGACTAACATGACTAACGCTGTGAAGTTACAGCTTTATTTAAAGGTCCAGAACAGCCTCTTAAGTGTGTTTATAATGATTCAAAATAGTATGTTAAAATCAAATGTTGAAATGTTGATTAACTGTTGATTAAAGGGAATGCCCCATGCAGCGCCTCTGCTGGGTTCATTATCTTTTGCTCCACTCTTGCACCCCCTAGTGGAATATTTAGGTTTGGACTGCACTTCTTTCAACACAGCTTTGCTAAAAAAGGCAAAGCAATGTGTATCTCTGTAATTAAAGAAAAGTCTCATCTGCATACAATCTACATACAATTGTAACACCAGTCATCCCTAGCGTAATAGGATTATAAGATATGTGTTGAAATGTGGTTCAATACAACACATTAAAAAAAGACTATATGTAATACAAAATGAATATATGAATGCAACATTTAGACTTTGGTGATGAATGCTGATATAAGCAGTGGTGTAAGAATTGTCCAGATTACTTAAGGTAAAAGTAGCAATATCACAATGTAAAACTACTCTGAAAGTCCTACATATACTACTTGAGTAAAAGTACAAAAGTATTACCAGCAAAATGTTCTTAAAGTATGAAAGTACTCATTATGCACAAAGGTCCCTTTCAGAGTGACCCCAAGGTCCCAAAAGTTGATTGTTTACAATTTTATGCAACAAGATAAAAAAACTAATTTTGTGGGACTTTGTGAACTCTCCTAATTTTGTTGGAGGACAATTTACAACTTTATCATTATTATTTGTACATAATGAACTCACGTAAATCCTAGAATATGTAGCTCTGCGCAACTCCAACCTGAGCACTTCTAATCAGCCATAAGTTCTAACCTTAATAATTATCTCATTATTCTTAATAATGGATCATATTTAATAAGTTGATTATATGTTTTCTATGCAAACTCAGAGCAATTTCTGACTGTAGCTGTTAAATACATTTAGTAGAGTAAACAGTACAGTATTACCCTCTCAAATGTAATAGAGTAGAAGTGTAAAGTACAATTAAATATTGTAGCCAAGGGATTACAATGCATGCCACAAAGCAAAAAGAGAGTCAGGGTTTGTTTTGTATGTTAACTGAGAAACACAGCAAGTGTCAGAAGACAGAATCTACTCCTTACTTTCACTTAAATTGATATATCTATGACAATTACCGAACTATAAGTCACTTGTGTGTCATCCTCTGATACTCCCTGATCTGTCACATTTATTTGCATGCTTCTCCTTCAAGCTCTCTATTCCTGCTTTTGTCGCTGACCTTTTAAATGCTTATGAGGCATGATGTCAGAGTGTAAGAAAGGAACAGTGACACTCACAGCCGCTTACTTGTTCTAACAGCGATATCATGAGGCTTACAGTACAGTCACAGGATCTTTGCCAGACCTCACAGACATTGCCCTATTTCACACCGTTTTACACTGCATGGTCAAACTGCACACAGTCATTACAACCAAGCACCTGCGTCTTTTGTTTGCTATTTCTACACAAGGAGGGAGAGAACAAAACCAAGGAACCAAATCATATTAGAGCATCTCAACTAAACTGTATTTTTAAACTAATAAAGAATAAATTAGTGAGAGATTATTGCATAAAAATATGAGGTAATGCACCCAGCAGATCCGCTTTGGAGGCAGCTGTATCAGTTATAGTACCTGCACAAGTTATTGTCTGATGTCCAGCTACCAGTATACTCAGGGTTAGATTTTATAATGTAAATGTCGTTTCAAGACAGCATCAACTCACAGGAGGTTGCCATGCCAACTGGTATCAGTCTAGCAAAGGGTCTTTCTAGTTGAGGAATAGGTCAGTGGGTTAATGTCTGTGATGGATTCAGAACATACCTCATGCCACCTGTCAATAAGGCTCAAGTATTAACAAGACACCTGCAGCCTTGCTGGCTTTATTGCTGCATCTTTTTCTTCTCCCATGTTTCCCCTCTTCCTGCATAATCATGCAGGTGTGGGCCAATCCATCAAGGTTGTCGCATTTGGCTGCTTTCTCCCCTTCAGGGTGTCTGAGTGGAACAATTATGATGAGATCTGGGAGGCTTTCATAGCACCAGCAAAGCCCAGTGATTTTCTGAATTTGTGCCAAAGACAAACAGATAGCTTCAGCCTGCAGAGCACTTCTGGACAGACAAATGTCTAAAGCTGTGATGAGAGGAAAAAACAAGACTGCATAGCCACATGAACTCACTTTTTTCCACTAGGAGTCTAAATTGAGCCACAAACAAACACATGCCAGTAAAACAGAGCTACTGTGGGATACTACATTAAAATGAGTGTCATTATTGAAAAGCTGCTCATTTTTACAACATCACAGTTAAGAGGTTTTCAAAAATAAATGCAAAGAGTGAAACAGTTTTGGATGGCAATACATTTATAAATCATAAGAAATGCTTATTTAAGTTAGGGGGTCAGTTGCAGTTGGATTCAAGCCTTAAAACAATTGCATACAAACCACTGGGAGTGTTTCTAATGTATATTCCTGTATGTAATGAACAGCAATTTGATCAAATGTATCTTCAATCCATACATCCATCAGCTATACTTGCTCCTTGAGGTCACACGTGTGTGTGTGTGTGTGTGTGTGTGTGTGTGTGTGTATTGTGGGAGGAGGTTGTAGCCAATCCCATATGACATTTGACAAGAGGTGGGAAAATGTATCTTCCAGTTGTCAAATTCTGCTTTATAAAATTATTAATAAAATGTTTTGACAGCGTAGTCCTTTTTGCTTTCTATGCAGCACAAGCATAAACCTCCAAAAAGCATGTATTAGCCTACTGAAGCTAATCTCTTTCATTTTTAGCCAAGCTAGCGGTGTGGCTCTAGACATGGTAATACCAGTTTGTTGGTCAGTCGACATCTTTGGTCCAGACTGAAATAACTCAGCAACTATTGGATTGATTGTCAAGATACTTGGAACGCACATTAGTGTTCCCCTTGGGATCATTTGTAATATCTTACCTAACGTATTCCCCCATGTTTCATCTAGTGCCGTCATCAGGCCTAAATTCCAATTTGTCAAACACTCGATCACTTTTTGACCAAATGCCAGCAAACCAAATAACATTTCTGCCAGCCTCAGCTGTAGTTTGTGTTTAGTGCTAGCAAGAAAATGTCATGCGAGAGTTATTTAGTTACTTTAATTTTACTATTTAAGCATGCTCAGCATGGTAAATATACCTGCTACACATCAGCGTGTTTGTCATTTTGAGCATGCCAGCATGCTGATGTTAGCATCTAGCTCAAAACACAGTACAAAGTACAGCCTTACAGAGCTGCTGCCACTGAAATGCTGATGTATTGTAGAAATGTCTTGTTAAAATTAATGTTTGCATCCTTTCTAATTTTTGTTGTGAGAGCTTTCCTGAAACAACTCAAGGATCACTGCATGTCCCTAATCTGATAAATTGAAGCTCTTTGCAGAACCCATTTCATCTTCACTTTCATTACACAATGGTAAAATGCAAATTTGTTGGATATTACTGTTGATCAGAGCAGCAGAGCCTAGTCGGCCAAAACTAACAGGCAAAACAGCACTCTGATAACAACTTCAGCTTTTAATGTAATGCTGAGAAAACCTCTAATTTGATCTGTTCCTCTTGCATGATTTCACATCATAAGAAACATCTCACAGGTTTAAAGGAATGCCACTGATGAAATTAAAGGTTAAGCGTTGTCTCCCTCCACATTCTGTGACCCACAGACATGACCGTGACTGTGTGATGCTGCTGCCTCAGGCGGAGCAACGGTCATTGTCACGGTCAATCAACCACTGATACAGGTTTCAGAGACACCCACCTCACTTTCTGAGAACTCAGTAGGTGTGTGTGTGTGTGTGTGTGTGTGTGTGTGGGGGGTTATTATCAAAGGGCAGAGTAGGCCAGTGACCAGCAGGGATTGGCCACACATAAATGTTTATGTGTCATTATTCATCCTCCAAGAGAAGCTTTCCACTTCCACTCTCAAGTTCCTTTTTATTATGGTCCATTTAAAACTGGAATGAGAAGCTTTTAAATTTAATTGTTTGGAAAATTTTGTCATTTTGTTTTTGGTGGCGAACTGGTGCTACTGTACATACTTAATCCTGGGAATTTCCAGCCATTTTACATTTGAGTGGTTTAGGGAGAGTCAGGGAAATTGGCTCATCGCTCAATAGAGATGTGAGATTTCTGCTGAGGACATTTCCATTAACAAAAGACATAATATATTTATAGATCCCTGTTTGCTTGGCCCTTTAATTTCTCCCTCTGCAACACAGTTTCTAACAGCTGTGTGGGCGTGAGGAGGGAGGGCTTTATAGATTGTCCATACAGTGGATCCATAGGCAGTACATTTTGCTGACAAAGCATTGTAAGGTGGACAGGGTAGAAAACTACATCTCATGGTGACTTACAGGACATGCAGAGCTCAATTAAGACGTTCAATGCAAAATGTACATCTCAGGACGTCAATAATCATTTACAGTTATATTGTACTCTTGAACCCTACATTCAATGTTCGAATGAAGATATTTTCAGATAATGATAATGGTGTGATGAGGTCATTGTAAAAAAATAATGATTTTTTAAATCTTAGGACGGAGTAACAAGAAGAAAATTACTAATGAAAGCTATTGTAGCAGTTGCCAGACTTCCTGTTTCTGTGTTGTAGCCCAGCTTTCTGCCGGTCTGGTGTTAACATACAGCTCCTGCCACATGATGTCCATTAATTGTCAGTAAATTAGATGAAATTCTGTATGACCAGGTCTGCTTATTGGATGTAATTGGGTTTGTGAGGCCCCAATAATGTGTTCCCTCCATGGTGAGGAAATTGTTGGATTTTGATGCGAGGGCGTTTGTCTACCTTGTAGCAAGTCAGGATTACATATTTATATATGAGACCCAAAAAAAGGCAACAGGACATTTTAGCAAGGGAGCAGCAACGTTGCAGGTTTGATTTTAGAAGTGGATGAAGTTTGAGGTTCTTCGGCCCAACAAAATTAAGAAAAAAATAAGTGAATGTTTTTTTTAACATACATTTAACATTATGCCTTACATAAGTAGGCTATAACAGAACATGGGTTAGGTAAATTGCCTGAATAGAAAGTGGCCAACATTTCTTTATCATGAATGCACTAACCCTAGAAATTAAATTTAGTTTAATTGACAGAAAACTGACATATAAATTAGGCTGTATTCACATGTTTTAGAAAAAACACAAAATAAAATAGACCAAAATGAAATATTTTTTTTGTTTCAAATAAAATAAACAGATTCTTGTTTAAGGAACCTTGTCCTTTGCTGCCTTAGCTTTGATTGCTGTCCAATTTGAAATATCTTTTTCTTTTGCATAATATAATAACATATTATCTCCTCTGAATCAAAATATGATAAAAATGTTTTCCCCCTAAAAACATGTAGAAAAGCTCACTGTAGTTTTTCTTTTTCTTGGGTTTGGCAGCTGGACAATCAGAGGACACTGTTTAGTATGTAAATGACATTGTGAAAGTGGTGGGGTGGAGGTGCTGGCCTGTTTCTAAGAAATACGATTTTTAAAAGTAGAAATTCCAGACTGAGACAAACAGGCACTATCCTGTAGGCCGGTGGGTGGATGCAGGTGTCCTTCTTAAGTCTCTTTGAACTGTTACAATAGAGTCCTACAGTCCAACAGCCACATCTGCCCTGTGATGATTGCACAATAATAATTACATTGGTCACCGGAAGCCAAGAGCTACTGCTCCATGAACTGTTTATTTACGGAGTCATCAACCTCTGGACAATTTCATCATGAGAAATAAACAACCAGGGTCATGTCCTTCAATAGTGAAATATATCAACTCGTCTGTGAGGCACCGCGTTAATAAAACATCCTGGCACAGAGACATAAAACTCAAATATTAGGTGCAAACGCACACACATTCGCACAAGGTCTAGACTAGATTTAGCCCCAGATTAACCATCTCAAATTGTTGTAAAAAAAATAAAAATAAAATGAGAAGCTTGTGCTGACATTTCAGTGCACCTAATTAACAGAATCCATCTGGGATGTCAGCTTTGACATAATTTAGATTTTCATTTAGGTGAAGAAGAGCTGTGATCTCAGTGTGCCTACTGTATATAATGAGATTGATCTTGACAACAAGGAAAAGGTCCCATTGAAGTAAACGAAAAGCAGACAATTAATAGTCTGACACTTAAATTTAAAATATGCACTTGATCCGTCCTTTATACCATGTAATTAGCATGGTTTAAAGCAGAAAATGGAATGTTGTAGCCTAAAAGCATTGTAATACTGCTTTGAGAAATGTTCCTTCCCACTCTTTCTCCACTTACACTGGTTTTGATGCATGAATCAGAAGATGGATTAAAATAAAATTTGAGCATAATTGCTTGTCTGTGAAATGAATCACGCAATTTATTCAAAAGAACGACGTCATGCCGATTTAATGCACATCCTCTCGTTTTGTGCTAATAATTGAGCTGAATCTAATCCTTGCTCTCCCCTCCGCACAAACACACCTTTTTAAAAATGGTGTTTTAACTGTTTTCATCTGAATGTGACGCCCGTAAAGCATGTCCACTGAGGACGCTGTGTGGGGGCCGGGAGCTCTCATGGGAAATCTAGTAGTTTGTTTGGCGGGAAACAGGGGGCGTAAACAAATGGAAGGCGGTGGAGGATTTACAGCTTCCTGATGCATACATCTCCATGGTGGGACAATCCCACCTGCTCAGCAATGGCTCATTCTGACAGGCTGCAAAGAGGCGGTCAGAGAGACTAACCTGCTGCTCCTGTGAGTGTAAGGATGTGCTGTTGCTTTTCTGTTATATAATACTGAGGTAAAATGTACTAAAACTGCAGAATTACCTTCCATGCAATAAATTAAACTGAGGCAAAACACATGGCTGGTTTGAAACAGCTGGAAGTGGATTTGTGTCTGCTTTAAAGGTTGAAATAATTAGCTACAACTGGTCTTTAGTTTGATTAACATATATTTTTTAGGGACATTCTTCATGATAAAAGGTAAGCCAGTCCCTTAGTTCAGTTGCAAAGCAGTAATTCAGTTTTAATGCAGCTCAGGAACCTTGACATGTCGATTTCTCCTTTGCTCCCATCATTCCTGTCACTCTCCAGTCGCATAACAATAAAACAAACATGCCAGTGCCTTCAGGAGTAAGAGTTATATATATTTTATCAAATTCTGACGGCACTCAAAACCAAGGTACCTGAATATTTTCAATATGAAACGTTGAAGAACTTGCGCATAAATTCAGGAACAAAAATACACTGTAGGATGAATTCTGTGACTATGTTGGTCGGTTCACTTGTCGACTGATATCTTCAGTTATAAAGGGGACTATTTAAAATATTTTTGGATCCATAACAATTACATCTTTTACATTGAAAACTTATGGCAACAACAGAAAACAGATTGGCTCATTTTTGTTGTGGCCTTGTGGGTCTGCAACCCATAAAACAAAACATCTAACATCACACAGCGTGACTACATGCGGCATAATATGCATTATGTTGTACATTACATTAGTATGCAAGCACTGATGCGTTTATTTTTTTTATTGCAGGTTCCCTTGAGTATAAAGCTAGGCTACTGTATTACATCTAACGTAGTAAGGCAGAGTTTTACTGTGTGCTAATAAAAAGCAAAAATGTATCTGAAAACAGCTTGACAGTTTTCCCTCCAGGAGAAATGCAGTGGGCATATTGTAAAATCCATGATAATTATCTTAGCAATATTGGTTTTATTACTGGAGGATGCATCCCAACCATATGATGCTTTCTGTTATAATTTCAATGCTTCACTGCCATATCATGAAGGGGGGATTATACCCTTGAAGCAAAATGACAAAACCAACAAAAGACCAGTCCACACTCACTCTGTATGATTTTGTTCACTGTACAGACAGGCATGAACTCACATTCAAAATGTAAACATTAAGTTCAGTGTCTTTGTAATTTGAGGTTATTATTTTTCTAACAATGCAGGGCATACTTTCCTTTCCTGCTACTGCATTACTAAAAATCCATAGCATGGAAGCAAAAACCCACTCATTGTTTTATTGTTGTAGGTTAACCTTGTATATTCAGTCGCAGGAAAATCTCCTGGTCTAAAGCAGTTTACACCCCTCTTTTTTCACACACATGTTGCATATGCTGTTACTAAAATGTTGTAAAATTAAACTCAAGATACTGTACGCTGGATGAAATATTCAAACCCAATACATGTATTTTGGCTGTAAAATATGTAAATATTATAATATCTTTTATACACATTACTCTAAAAGTCAACCTGACATATTTGGATTCTTCTGAAACAATTTGAGATGTCCATTAGAATAAAAACTAGGAAAATTCTCTACAGCCATGCTAGCAGCTCTGTGATGCTGTACTTAGGCACTGTGGTGCTTTGAGCTAAATGCTAACATTGCTAAAGACAAAGCTAACATGCTATGTTAGTATAATGTTCACCATGTTCACCAACTTAGCTTAGTGTGTTAAAATGCAAAAAAATTGCTAAGCACTGTCGTGAAAATGTTCCTTATTTCCCTTGGAGAAGTGAGCAAATAAATGATGATTCAACAAGTCGTTGTCTTTTGATAATTTTAATAAAGCAAATAATAAAGCAACTAACTAAAGCACAAAAAAGCAAGTAATAATAAA
>JAVQJL010017160.1:0-15923 GCA_036024295.1 Nannoperca obscura | reverse complement strand
GCCCTGGAAAGACTCGTCCTGGAGCAGCTCCGGCCCCTGGTCCAAACATATTCGGACCCTCCCTCTACACCTCTACACCCTCTATTTTCTACAGTTTATTATTCTTTTTTCAATAACTTCATTGAGCATTGTAACTGTATCAAAAAGCAATTTCCCTTCTGGGAAGTATTTCTGATTCTGATTCTGATTCTGAATGCATGTCACTATCTTTATTAAAGTGAATTAAATTAAAGTGAAAGTGAAGTGTTGAATCACCTTCATGAATCATACATCGATAATAGCCCAATTCTGTGCATGATCCATGGTGGTGAAGATACAGAAGAATAGAAATGCATGGCAAAAGAGCATATTGTCAATATTTCAGACCCTCCCCAAAATTTTACAAATCCTGTTTTCAGGGGAGCTCATGTCAAAGAGGAGCCAAGCACCCCCCACCCACCACGGGCTCCCCTGAGGTTCCCACCAGGTGTGGAATGAGAGGAATTCAAATGATATTACTGATTTTAGATAGATTAGATTAGATAGATAGATCATGTGATATATTCTGACACTTATTATTGGCAATAGTACTACAGGTTTAGCTACAAAACTCTCTATATAGGCTTACAAATGAGTCTTCCTGTAACCAGCACAGGCAGCATGGCAGCTGGACATGTAGCACCCTCTTGTGGACAAACCTATGACATGGAACTCCTACAGCCCTCCTTTTCACTTCCTCATCAGGACAGACGGCTCTTATCTTCTTTCTCAAGCTCTACTCTTCACTTTTAACCCCAGACATAACCTACAGAGCACTAACCTATAGTGCACAGGTGCCACAGCAGTGCAGCCATGTTGGATGAAGAGTTGATTGTTTGGGGTGGGATGGAAGGAGAGAGGCTAACAGAGAGTGTGTCATGCCCCTGCTTCACACTGAGGGACTGTCAGATGCACAAAAACAACAAAATAACTGTCTAGATCTGGCCAAGCAAGTTCACACAAACAGGTATAGGTATGCACACACACACACACACACACAACATGACATACCAGTTGGAGGTGTGGTTCTTTCAGCTCAGACGCTGTCAGGTTTCAGGTGCTCAGAGACAGGGAGGGGAAGTGTAGGAATGTGATGTGGCTCCTCTCACTTTATACAGCTCAGACTGTAAGCAGAAGGTGGCTCCCTGAGATCAAAAGGTGATTTGCACCTTGATCAAGGCACTAAACACCCAAATGCTCCGACTCAGAGTCAGCAGTAAGCAAGAGTTTGTAGTACCTAAATGCAGCAAATATGTTATTCATCAAATCATTCAAATGTAGAACAACATATGGTCTTTATTGTTACTGACTAGAGTCTTTGTCGAGATCGCTACAATGAAGTCAGACATGGTAGCCAGACAATAAGTCATGTTGTAGATAAAACAACAGTACATCCAGATTATCACAACCATCTGTTTAGGTAAAACTGAAAGTGGAAACAATCAAAATATAAGTAATAATCCTTCATTGAACAGAAACACTGTATGCGCACAACTTGGGTGGGTCAAGGTTGAAACAGGAAGTGGGTCTATAACTAAAACTGTGAATGTTGACTACAGACAGTTTGAAAAATAACTTGACTGTTCATCTTTGTTTTCTCTTAAAGAGTTGAGGTAACCTGAGGGGTTTGTTTAAAGCTACACTCACTTATTCTTTACCCACAAGCTGAAAACACAATATCTTTCACTTATATAGTTGTTAGCCTAATGTTTTAACAAAGACTTGCTTATTTATACACTAGGCAGACACAGAGCCACATTAATCCTCTTTTAGAGTTGTGTTTCTGTCATCTGATGAATGTAGGTCCTGAAGTCACTTTGTGTTAGCTCTGTTTTTGGTCACCAACTCCTGAGAAAGTTCTCTAACTTTGTCTGTCTGCTGTTTGCTGCTGCGCAGGTAGTGTACAGTGGGCTTTTAAAGCTCTTTCACAAGGCCGGTCAGAGTGGCATGCAGGCCAGAAACCAAAACAATGAGCTAAAACATGCTAAAATGGTGCGTAGCGCTAAGGGGAACTGTAGAGTTGGTGAGAATCCTCTGAGAATTTGTCACTACTGGCAACAACTTTCACATTAACCATAGTTATTTGATCCATTATTAATATAACAATATTGATCAGTCCAGCTTTAAATTTAATAAAATAAGTGTATTTCCCAAATTTGTTGAAGTGTTCCTTTAAATGCGTTGGGGTAGATTTATGATTAGGAAATGTCTTCACAAGTATAGTGATGAAGTGTGTGTGGGGTGTTGGTTTGACCCTGGACTGTTAGCAGGGACGGCTCTGTAAGGCTTACAGTCGGGACAGACAGAGCAGCAGTTTCTTGTCAGAGGGGCTTTGCCAGGGTTTTGGGGGCTTTGGCTTCTGCTGGTCCCAGAGATTCCTCACACCATCACACACACGCAAAGCATGCCTGTTCCCATATTCTGTAAATACAGAGATTG
Source organism: Nannoperca obscura (assembly GCA_036024295.1). Lineage (NCBI taxonomy): Eukaryota > Metazoa > Chordata > Actinopteri > Centrarchiformes > Percichthyidae > Nannoperca > Nannoperca obscura. The sequence continues at coordinate 13,466 of JAVQJL010017160.1, read as the reverse complement.
TTTTGCATGCTCCTTGCGTCTGGATATACATGATGTTTATATAGATTATCTTTTTAGATCTATCTTTTTTCTCATTTTTCTTTTGTTAGAATTTTATTTGACATCATAAATTGATATGATGCAGTGTATCAGAAGCCTGTATTGTTCTTTGCGTGCTAATGGTAGATTTATGTTCTGATGTGTGTCCTATAGTGAACTTTGTGATTTGTAACAGCCTTTAGATGTTTGTATGCTTACAAATGAGTCCATACATTTCCTATTTTTAAATCAACAAATCCCATGAAAAATCCAAAGCTTGTTATCCGGTGTTGGGACTTCTTCTGTGACAATCCAGTGTCTGAACACTCAATACTCATCATCATTTCCAATTTCCTGCCATGTCTGTTGTCAGGTTTCCAACTAAATGTAGTTCACATTTGAACCAAAGTTTCCATCAATTACTGTTACATGAATATTCGTACTTTTCAATTTGTTGACGATAAGAAACATATAGAATATCATCAGTCTTATCCAACCATCTCAGCACCTGCAGAATAAGGATGTTGTTTGTTGTGTGACTGAGCACAGATAAATCAGGTAATCACAGCGTTTAATGAGTGGGTCACATACTTGATGCAGGGCTGAGCCACCTGGTTGCCAACACACAATTTTATTAATGCTAAGCTGCCAAGGGTTTGGCATCATTTTGATGTGTGTCAGTGTGAGTAAGTGTCTGTCTGTATGAATGCCTGCATAGATGTGTGTGTATACTATGGTTCCAACATGTTTGTTTTAAACCTGAAGAGTGGGACACTCCTGTCATTGAGCAGTTGTTGCTGCACACACCCTGCTACAATAACGGTGAAACCATGCTGCTGCAAATAGCTCAAAGGAACTGCTCCTTTAAAGGCTCACTTCACCCAACTTTCAGACATATTATCTCACTCTGAGGCATGTGACAGTAAAGGTAGTGTCCAGGTTCTGAGATACCTGCATCTCATTTTTGCAGCTCAAAGTATTAAAAATTAAATAAAAAAAACTCAATCAGCAATGTGTCTTTCCAGAAACAACGTCCTGGTTATTCTGGATAACCGACACACATCATGTTTTGGCAGAAATGTAATTGCTGTGTGGATTATGTTAGCAATGTTTTGTTCCAATCCAGACAGTCAGGAGTTTTAGGACACAAAAACACTGTGGTTAAGATTGTGGTCTTGTTAAATACACACATCCTGTCCTATCTTGTGTCACTAGAATTTTAGTATTTAACAAGATGACAATGTTTCGCTAAGCTTAAAAGCGTGATTTGAGTAGTCGAGGCATAAAGTTGCTTCAGTTGCCACAAGCGGATATTGTAGGAAATCAAATAAAGAACATTGTCGTCGGTCATTTTGCAGAAACATTTAGTGTGAACATTTTGTGACTTTGCAAATATGTTCATTAAAATGTTATTGTATAATAATGGTGAAAAATAAAAACAAATCTGGGTGTCATTACATTTCCAATTTGTCTGAGACAGAGATGGCCATGAATACCCACAGCAAATGTCATTATATCATTCAAAAGTAAATCAATAACAGAGAGATTCTTCCATGTAAAAAAGTGTACTCAATTTGTTGAAATGCTGACGTGATGAGTGATGGGAGTATAAATCACATTTGTGGGAGTAAACAATAAGGCACTTTACTACTGTCTGCTAATGATCATCAAATAACCCAAAGTGCAACATGTTTTTATTCTGCTGCTTTCTCAATTTAGTCATACAGAGTAAACTCTGTTAGCCACACCTGAGCTGCCAGGTGAGTCTGGAATGACATTCACACCCTGTGCAGGTTTGTCTGCTTCCTCACACATGTGGTATTGACCCAGCAAACCTGCTGCTTTGACAGTCACTTGGTAGTCTCAATAGGACTCACCTCTTCAACTCTGCCAGATCACAGTCGTTACAAATGGACTATGTTGTGCAGACGAGTGTATGACAACACGACTTTTTAACTCAAGTCAAGATCTCACAGTTTCCAATGACACCAACCATGTCACTATTTTATTTTGTAGCCTGTGGGCTCCAAATATTTTTTTCTAGCTTTAAAGCTACACAAGACAGTAGATTACATTTCATAAATATGAAGTACAGCACAGCAATATAACTAGAAGACACTGCAGGATTTCCAGGATTAACCCTCCTGAAGAGACACAGTCACCTCAAAGACTCCACCTCAGTATGGCACCACCCTGAGCGACAATGCAACTAAAGCTGCATGTGTCATACTTGTCATACCAGCAGTGAACCCACCTCCTCCAGATAATAAAATCGTCGTGACAGCCAGACACACCTTGAAGTTACCACGGTCACACCTCCCCGGGGAACGTCGACGACGGGCCTAACAAAGGGGTAAGTGCACTCCTTCTTCATGTTATACCTGCACATATTTATCCACATGGTATTGCTGCAACATAAACACCACATTTTCAAAGTGTCACTCACCTGGCTGGGTTGCTATAGTTCACAGACTTCTGTGTATGTGAGATGCCAGATGATCTAAGTGAAAAGAATGTACACAAATGATGCACAAAAACTGGATAGGGGACAGTCAGGGAGTTGTGTAGCAGGCTCAGATTCAAGGGAAACAATGTGTGTTTTGTCCAGTATGTGGACGTGCTCCAGCTTTTAACCCTGTCAAAGATCACATTTTGTCTACACAGCATTGTTAGTCTGTAGTCAAGCTCGTGCAAGGCTGATGTCAGTCCTTGCTATCAAAGTGTGTTTCGCTATCTCCTTTAATATCTGAGCCCACACTTGTAAAAAAAGTTGCATTTCCTGGGGAGAAAGTCAGCCATTGTGAGTTCATTGCAGCATGTAAGGCAATGGCTGCAGTAATGTAGTCACTGGACACATTAGTCAGTTGTTCTGGACAGTGACACATAGAATGCCCTAAGAATTGCAGATACAGTCTGCGAAAATACACAACTACAACTACACAACTAATTTAACAATACTGCAAGTATGGACACAAACAGATAAACCAACAAAATCCTAATGGTTGTGTTATAAGGATAGATTTGTAGGGTTCATCTTTAAGAAAGCAGCTGCTACTTAGTGTTACGTTTAGATATGTGTACCACTGCAGTGTTGCTAGTGCTACTGCTACATCCTCTGCTGCTAGTGCTTCTTTTTGATAACAAAACATGTTCTTCAGTGCCACATTGATTTTACTACATGCACTCAAGGTGTGAAACATTATTTTTTATTTCAGTGATCTATGCTTTCTTTCCTCTAGTCGTATATGTTCCAGATTAGATTGGATAATTGTATAGTCAATCCATGCATCCATCCTCTGTATCCTTAGAGGTGGGGGCGCAAGAGGAAAGGTGCACCCGGGACAGGGGTGGTGGATTGTGAGATGAAGCTGGAATATCCGGAGAGGACCCACACTGGCGACAGTACTAACCACTGAACCACTATTGTACACAAACCACAATTATATAATTTTTCTTTATTAATGACCAATATTAATAGAAAGGCAATTAAAATGAACTGGATGTTTGGTGGAAGACAATGTCTGGACTGCTCTGTTTGGCCTATTGCTGACCAGATAAGCACATGATGTGAATGTGGGTGAAGAAGTTGTGTTTCGTTGCCTCCCTCCTCAGAGAGGTCACAGCAGGTCAGGGGTTAAGAGCAGAGCAGCACCTCAGAGCTGTCAGTGATCCCGAAAACAAGAGCAGCTGAAAACCCGCTGACACGGGAGTGTTATCTAAGGTATATCACTCAGGCCTTACTGCTCTTTCCTGCCCTGTAGCAACAAATACACAGACACGAGTTGAACGTATTGTACAGTACTGTACAGTATTGTACTTCATCAGCTCCTGATGTCTGATTCATGCCTGTGCTCACGATGAGAATGCAATAGTACCAGTTCAACAGTCCAGCCAGAGATTCCATTCATGACACAGTACCTGGGTTAGCCTCCTGGGCTACACCCTGCTGGAATGCTTTAACTGTCATCACAAAGACAGACCACCTCTGCTACATTAGCATTACCTGAAGAACTACAGCTCAACTTTAAAGACGAAGATAAAAGCCATAATTGAACTCCACTTAACACACTTTCATTCTCGGAACCAAACTCGAGCAACAGCCAAATTATCTGGGCTTTCAGTGAGGCCAGCGGATACAGATAACAGATAATGAATATCTGGGCAAAGACTTCCTCTTCTGTGCGCTGGTCATTGTTTCCAGCCCAATTAGCTATATCTGAACCCGTATGGGTATCAGGCTATTGTCTGATGACGATTTGAATACAGATACATTCTCAAAAAGCAAGGGTTCTGAGATTGATAAAAAGCTAAAATCAGTATTTGTGAAATTACTCAATGTAAATTAGGAGACAAAATTCCCTCACTCCAGCTTTAATACTGACCAAAGCATAAAAGAGTGTTTAAACTGAAATGTTTTTGTCCTCATACTGCAGAAGTCAGTGTGCCGAAATGTTGATCTTCAGTTTTAACAGTCCATCTACAGTGAAGATCCGTTAATGTCAGATTAAGTATATTCACTGTGACATGTTGTACGGAGAGGACACAAGTGCTTGACACGGAAACAAGAGGTAAAGTGATAATACAGTTTATTATTTGCAGAAATGAGAGATGGACTAGATGTCAAATAATGTGGGTGGTCCAACAGAGGTGAGTGGAAGGCACACGAGAGGAAGGCGAGGCTGGCTGAGGTGACAGTGACTGAAGACAGGTCAGACGAGCAGGCAAACTTCAGAACTGGATATGGACCTGAGCACAGGAAAACAAGGTTAGGTATTTGCATCGGCAGATTACACAAACAGATGATTGAGGCCGGCCAGTCTGCTACCAAGCAAACTGAAGCAATGAAAGGCTGGTCAGAATTATTGCAGGCTTGATGAGTAGATGGCAGACCCGCGCGCTGATTGCAGAACTGGCAGCCCCGCCTTCCCGAAAGACACACACACAGATAAAGAGACAGCACAACACATGAGGAATGGGAAAACACTAGAAACATAAGGAAACCACAATGGTGGTACCGTGACATTCACATTCAGACAATGGATTCATTATGACTAATTTTTGGTGTGAACACAATTTTTTGTTGTGATTATTTTAAATATTTCTCATCTTCATGTGTATATATATTTATATGTCACTTTCTTTACATCTCTCAAATCTATACCTTGTGTTTTGCTGCCTGTCTTGGCCTGGAGATGAAAGAAAAAAAAGATATCATATAATGTATTCATGATTATGCTTTTTGTATATAAAAGCTAAATTAAAGATAAATAATTCCTCATGTTGAATTTATCTTGTAAAGCACTGTTTTGATGGTACTTTATAAAGTAGGATAATCACAGATGTTATGTGTTTTTCATACTAATGTTCCTATCAGGGTCCAAAGGTTAAACCCCTTTATCATAAGTGTGAGGGCAGAGGACAACGAGCAACATCTACATGTGAGTTCACCTCTGGCACATTATTGCCTCTACCATATATATTCCACTGCAATCTTAATATTAAAACAGTTAAATTGTGTTTTAAGGGAATTAACGGATTGTGTTCCCTTGTTAAAACATGTTAATTTATGACCAGTATGGCTCTTTCTGCCTAATATCTGATTTATTGGTATAATACTGGTGTAAAAGACCCAAATAAAGTGGACAAATAAATCAAGCCACCATTCAGAGCCTTGTATATTTTTTCGTCCACCAACAAATGTAGTTTAGGGTTGTTTTTTTGAGCTGTAGGTATGTTAGCAGGGAGGGTTTGTCATGATGTTGATTTTTAAGCAGAGAAACGACTGTAACCTTCACTGATCCATCACATCCATTGACTCTCACGATCGTATCAGTAGAGGTATGCAGTGGTGATGAGGTTAGTGGGGGGGCTATCACCCCTGCACAATATCACTGTTTGCTTCTGATGACATGACGAGATAAGTACTGCTTGGTCAGATTTAGGCCTAAACACAACAAAACTCTTAATTCATCTCTGCTTGAGCTTGCGTTGTTGCTCTGATTGCTTTCTACTGTTTCTTGCTGTTGGTGTCAAATCTAATTTCCTTACAATGGCTTTGGGAATGTCATATATCTCCAAGTTCAAGCAATATACTCTAATTACCAAATTACAACCATGTCATGGATGAGACCATGCATTTTACCTGTAATTCACATAGCAGATGTTATTGTCCTTCAGCTGGATAAGAGCAAAAATACATAGACCATCAATGAGAAAGTCTACAAAGTTGTCTTTCCTCTTTTCTCATGCATATTCATACTCACATCCATTCAGCCATTTTGTTGCACAGAGCTTTATGCTTGGGTGGGGGTAGGGTTTTTTGTTTTGTTTTTCAATGTAATTCAAATGACCTCTTTGTTGTGGGGACAACCACCACATCTTGAATGTGTCCAAGACAAAGGAGATGGTCATGGATGTCGGGAGGACTAGCACTACGTTGAACACCATCTCCATCCTTGGGGAAGAGGTGGAAGTGGTGGAGGACAACAGATACTTCGGCATCCATCTTGAAAACAGACTTGACTGGAAGTGCAACACTGAAGCTGTCTACAGGAAGAGACAGAGCAGACTTTACTTCTTGAGGAAGCTCAGGTCCTTTAACAAGTGCAGCAAGACGTTGTTGTTGTAATTTTGTAATAATTTTGTCTCCCCTGGGAAACTTCACCTGGCAGTGACCCCTCAAGAGTATTCCACATCCACATACCCAAATTGAATACTGAGATCTGACCAGAGTACAACAATACTTATTGATACAGGGTGTAAATGCAAGGAACTGTGATAGATAACATGATCAATATTATGTATCACAATATTGATCACAGGTTAGTACCAGGTGGAAATGGAGTTCTTCAGTTTGATTTTACAGCTCACTATCATCTTATCTGTAACCACAATGAGTCTGGTGGCCACTGCGTTCGTGGCTTGGTTTAAATTTCTTTAAACTCTAGCTTCTCTGTTGTCAAAGGTCAAACTGTCGTGAACTCTGGGGTCACTGACTTACTGTAATGAGAACAAATGAAGGCAAGAATGGGAAGGGCTGTTAGCTGCTGACAGCACACAACAAACCCATCTTCACACTTTGAATATATTTCCCTGTGGAGATGGACCACATGAAGAATCATTTGAAAAGGTTAAATCAGTTCATTAACAACAAGCATCCTACTTTAACACTTAGATTCCTGCAAGAAAGTTGTTGCTGTTTGCATACAACAAGCCATGGTGGGGAAGAGGTGTCACGGGAAAAGATAGAATTCACCACCATACTGTTGATTTCCTAAACTAAAATTGGGAACATGGAAACACACACAGCATTGTTTGGGATCATATCCGTGCCTGCATGTTCCAGCTCTTCCTTTCAGCTGATAACAGGCTTTCCTTCCATAGTTGAGAGGTCATAGCTGTCAGCCCAGATGTTGAATGACACTGGTTCCTTCCACCAGAGGAATGGAAAGAATGACCATGTGTTCAAATCAGGAAAGGACTCAAATTCCTTGTGTTCGCACAGGCCAGGTAAATTGCTTTAAGTGCTTTAAATTCTTATGAATTGTTAAAAAAACACAAGGCCATGTTCAAACTGTCAATAGCCCTCCAGCAGAACAACACATGGGGCTGTGCGTGTTGCTACAGGTACTAGTGGGGAGATGAAACACAAACCTGGAACAGAGGTTTTAAAGGATTATCAGGCATGAAGACACTGAACAGAGGGCTACTCTTCTCAAGCAGGATTTTGTAACTTGCTGAAAAAGGTTGATCCAGAGACAACATCACAAGCCATCTGCAGAGCCAGACCAGTGGTCCCATTAGAATGAATGCGGAGGCAGCAGGGGTACAAAAGATCCACCGGCCATGGTGCGAGGAGATTTCGTTTACCATGGAGGGAATCACCTAGGCTTTGTTGGAGCGATGCAGTACAGGATTGGCAAAGCGGGTTGAAAGTTTAGAAAACCTTTTGCAAATTAGGGCTAACTGAAACTGGGAGTGCCTGGTGAGATGCAAATTAGACCAAAGGAATAGTGCTTTGGTAGTGGGTACGAAGCTTTAAGCTGGGTTTATGTTTGTGAGGATCCGTAATCAAACAATTGCATCATCACATATCTTGCCTCAAGTGCAAAAGCTCCAGAAGTGGTTGCTGCACTATCGCGATATGCACCTGCGAAGGCTTGTGTCACGGTGTCTGGCATGAGCAGAAACAAGGCTTTACTGACTTTACCTGCTGTGGAGGAGAAGGTCACTATTTGCAGTTTTTGGGATACTTCTCACCCTTTCCTCTAAGACTATGGAGACAATATATGTGTTGCAGCAAGCTCATAACAACTCCCCACAGTTGTTGTGGGCAACGTGAGATCGCTAGCTAACAAGATGGAGGAGCTAACGGGGCTGGCCCGGAGTCAGATGGAGTGTCGGGAATGCAGTCTAATGTGCTTCTGTGAAACGTGGTTACACAAGGACATCCCAGATAACAACGTATCCATCGAGGGCTTCCTGACTGTTCGTGTCGACAGACAGCTGAGGAGACTCTACTCCGGGAAGGCTGCAGGACCTGACCCTCTACACCTCTAAACCCTCTATTTTCCACTGTTTATTATTCTTTTTTCCAATAACTTTATTGAGAATTGTAACTGTATCAGAAAGCAATTTCCCTTCTGGGATTAATAAAGTATTTCTGATTCTGATATATATATATATATATATATATACAAACAAACACACACACACACATATATATATACATACATACATATATACATACATACATATACACACACACAAACACGTGTGTATATATATTGATGAGTAATGAGACATTTTTATAGGCCATCAGTCGAGCTGATATTAATTTGCACTGACAAGGGGCAGGATTGCTTTCTAATTACTGATAGATTTCAGCTGGTGTCTTGGCTTTTTGCAACTCCCTTTCTTCATGTGTTCAAAACCTTTTCCCTGTGTCATTTCACATTACACAACTTAATTTCTGAACTTATTTGATTTGGTGTCTTTGTATGTATGGATTACTTGGGTTGTTACAACACCTGGTAAAAAAATCCATTATAATAGCCCAATTAGAAATATATTTGCTGAGAAAAATGTTGATGTGTTCAATACGTATTTTGCCTGCTGTGTGTGTGTATATATATTTTTTTATATTATCTTTCTTTACTTGGTTCTACAGTTACATTTCAGTCAGTAGCAAAAAAAGTATTCAGCTTTAATAACCAGCCTAGATCACAGAGCCTAGATCCTTCAGAACTGCCCTGTCTTCTTCCTCTAAAAGCACATTTGAAGTCCCTGAATGGCTTTTATTACTTTCTAGTGATTGTGAAACAAGGATACAAAACTAGTAATTAATGTTCCCATAAAAGGCTTTGACCTTGCAATTCCACTGAACTACTCTCCTCCACCCCAGGCTGGAGTTTCAGTATTGGCAAAACAATACTTTTTGCTACACCTTATTTTGACAAATATAATAAACTATAGTTGAAACAATTCGTCAATAAATCAACTATGTTGATCATTTTTCACTTTGATCTTTTGTAATCCAAATAATTAATCAAGAAAATAATGTTAAAATCGTTAGTTGCAGCCCAACACAAACCCTTTATATATTCATCAAAATAAGCCAAACTTCTCAATGCACCAGTGTTTAATGTTATCTTATCAAAAGCACATGAACAAGAACTTTCCCTAAATATAACAAGTTGACTAAATTCCGATTTAAATAAATTATCTGATCAAAAAATAAGTAAATTATACGATAAATCTGACCACACCTTTCATGCCAACTTTCTTGCCAACTTGAGAATCTGGAGGATGGAAAGGTTCAAAACCCAGCCCAGTAATCTCTGAGACAAACAATGGCAAAAAATAAACACATAATTTGGGGCTCAGCTCTAAAATGAGTATGAAAATATGTTGTGGAACGCAGACATATCTAGGGTATACACAAACCATTACATTTTACATTTTGAACTCGACCTATCTGCGCATCAACAGTTTCAGTGGCACCATAAAAGGGTTGAGTGGTGGGCAGAGTCCCATCACGTCTGCATCCCCTGATTGGCTGAATGTGTTATTGTTCCCTGATGACTGACTCTCAGCCTCATCTGGCTGCAGTTTTTTCCCTCCACTGTCCGTGACTTTACTGCTGTCAGCAGTCACAGCAGTGCTCCGCTGCCTGTTTGTTCTGTTGCTGTCTCGACCGTTTGGTGCCTCTGTCTGAGCACAGAATCCATCCTTCAGGTCTTGGAACATTTGTCTTGCCATCTTGGAGTCAGCAGGGGATGAGAGACATTGGTACACCTGAAGACATGGAGAGAAGGGCTGTTAACAACACATTTTTTGTACCAATCTTTTGAAAGTTTGGTACATAGAAGTACAAGTGTGTACTGGTAAATAGCGCTTCCAAGAAATGCTGGACTCGACTCGTGCTGGTGATACAAGCTTCTGTTCAAACTCACTCGCATTTACTATAACTACTGTATTATGATCTGGAATTTGGGGCTTTTCAGATTGGTTCCTATTTCAGAGTCAGGTATAACACTCAATGTTTAACCTTTGGCTGCTATTCCTGACAAACTGCTGCAGTGTAGTTGATAATTACAACTACTCAGTGTTCCTATTAAAGAACTGGCCAGCGTCTCAAGTGAGGCTGGGTTTAATTTATATTCAGTCTAATCAGGTCTGGTGGTGTCCCGTTGTATTGCTGCAGGACTCCACTACGAGAACTTAATGACCTGTAACATGATCCTGTAAGAACCCGTAAAGTCTTGGTTCTAGGTTCTGCCTTGTGTTTCCGCTGTGTTTTACCAGAATGTTTTGGTTTTATGTCATTTAAAAGGTTACACAGCTCCAGATACCGGGGCAAATATCGTCATCTTCACTTCTATTGTCAGTTCAGTTTAGCTATGGGACAGACAATAATGGAAAAAGTGGAGTAATCATAGACTTCCTTTTACATTAACGTGGTGAAGTCTGAAACGAGAACAGCTCCCACACTGTTCGCCGGCTGCTGGAGAACAGCCTGCAGGATGAACAGCAATCATTTCTTCAAGAGAAAATAAAACATAGCAATGCAATGTTTGGTCACTTTGCTATGGAGCCCACTGTGGAATTTGTTATCCAATAATACGTTTTGCAAACCCTCTGATCCATTGAGAAAGGCTGAGTTGTATTATGATTATGTATCATTGCAGCTTGATGGACAACTAGTGGAGCTGGTTGACCTAGCTCTGTAACTGCTGATGAGGATGACGTACGATGTGATTATGACTTTAGCCAAGGAGTGACAGAGATTTGGTCATTGACTGTGACTTATTTGTTTATAATGGTGTAACACCAACTACGTGCAGGGGTTGTGTGCGTGCAGCGAATTGACATGGTTGTGCTGGCTGAGCATTGTATTGAAGCTAGTGTATTCCTAAACTTTAATGTTAAACTCAGACAAAACTGAAGTTATTGTACTTGGCCCCGAACACCTCTGAGACACACGATCTAAAAGACATAGTTTTTCTAGATGGCATTGCCCTGGCCTCCAGCTGGATTTATCTTTGATCATATGTCCTCTAACTGTCACATAAAACAAACTTCAAGGACTTCTTTCTTTCACCTACGTAACATTGCAAAAATCAGGCACATCCTGTCTCAAGCAGATGCAGAAAAACTAGTCCATGCATTTGTTACGTCGAGGCTGGATTATTGCAACTCCATATTATCAGGCTGCACCAATAAGTCCCTTAAGACTCTCCAGCTGATCCAGAACGCTGCAGCACGTTTACTGACAAGAACCAAGAAAAGGGAGCATACTTCTCCAGTATTAGCTTCTTTACACTGGCTCCCTGTAAAATGCAGAATATAATTTAAAATCCTTCTCCTTACCTTCAAAGCACTTAATGGTGTTGATATAAGATTCAGCTATGTGTTTTTATACATTGTTTAATAGTGCCTTTTAGCTATTTGTTTTTTATAATGTCTAACAATGCCATATACTTTGTGTTATTGTGCTCAATTGTAAGGGTATTTAGAGTCTAAGGGTATTTAGAGTCAAGGCCACATGTGCTGCAATAAAGGATACATGTGCAAGCTGCAACAGAGTGAGCGGCTCCCCCGCGCTGTAAAACAAAAGATGTGACATGTAGAAGACAACATGTTTTGAAGGAAACCATACGGGAGGAGACATGTGTGTGTGCTTATGAAATAAAGATGCAGAAGGGCGGGGAGAAAAGATAGCAGTGTAAGAAACTATATAATGTGTAAGTAAGGAACAAAAGACTCTTCCTGACATTGCTTAGTTGTGCTTGGTGACGTTATATTAGAGTCTCCAGATATATCTGTAATAACTGCTTCGTGTAATGTAGTTCATGTAATCTAGCTTGTGTGGATAAAAGGTTTAAAGACAACAGTAGTAAGGTGCCTTAATTCCAAATTAACCAACCTGGGAGGGATCAGGAGCAATGAGGAAAAGATCCCAACACTTTGGGGGCCCGTCCGGGATTTGGAAAAAAGGCTGATCGAATCGGAGTAAAACGAGTTGACTGAACTTTAAGGCATCCTCCACGTGGCCATGAATAAAGGTAAGCAGAAACCTGTTCTTACCAGCGAATTCTGCATATTGACGATATAAATTAAGGAGGATGTCAAGAAGGAATGTTTAAGCTCCTAAATTATTACCGAAGCAGTTTTAAGGAAATAAATTGGGTTCAAGTCCCAAAGGATTCTCCGCGTGTGGCGTATGCAGCCCTCCACTCGACAGGGTGGAGGTAACTTCGCGGTTCAAGTCCGGAAGTTTGCTGGGTTCGCGTCCCGAAGGTTGGAGAACTTCGAATAAGTTGGGTTCAAGTCCCAAAGGATTCTCTGCGTGTGGCATATGCAGCCCTCCACTCGACGGGGTGGAGGCAACCTTGCGGTTCAAGTCCGGAGGTTTGCCAGGTTAGAGGGCCGAAGGTTGGAGAACTTCGAAGAACTTGGGTTCAAGTCCCTGGGTTAGAAATCCCTAAATTGGGGTCAAGTCCCTGGGTTAAAAATCCCTAAATTGGGTTCAAGTCCCTGGGTTAGAAATCCCTAAATTGGGTTCAAGCCTATGGAGAGAATTTTGTTTCTTTTTAAAACAGTCAAAAAGTGGTTTGAGAGAGAAACTTTCCACACTTTTGCTTTCAAACTCTAAACTTTTGCTTTCAAACCCTAAAATTTTGCTTTCAAATCTAAAAGTTTTGCTTGCGAACCCTGAAGCTTTGCTTGCGAATCTAAAACTTTTGCTTTCAAACCCTAAAGCTTTGCTTGCGAATCTAAAAGTTGTGCTTCCGGTTTCGCTTTATGCCGTGGGCGGGACCTACGCCGTCAGTTAACGAGAGGTTGTTTTGAAGTCCGCCGGAGGAGAGCGGAGAAAGTCCATACAAATGTAAGTGTCTTTACACATAACTTCCTTACTTAGCAGTAATGTTATGTTTGAGCTAGAT
>JAVQJL010017152.1:0-17469 GCA_036024295.1 Nannoperca obscura | reverse complement strand
CTCTGTCTCTCTCTCTCTCTCTCTGTCTCTCTCTCTCTGTCTCTCTCTCTCTCTCTCTCTCTGTCTCTCTCTCTCTCTCTCTCTCTCTGTGTCATTATATCCATATGATATACAAATCTGTGGATTTGTGGAATAGATTTGTTGTCTGGCTCGATTCTCAGGTGATGTTTGATCAGCAGACGCTGTGTAGGTCTAATTGATCAGCTAACAGATCTCTTCTGTAGGCTCTCAGGCTGCCATTTGTCTTGTCCGGGACTGAAAGGTCAAAGATGAGCTGCAGCTGAGTGCTACTTCAAGTGCTCGCAATAAATTAAATATTTAAATCAATTCTGAAGCAAACTGGCAACAGAGAGACTAAATTAAAATATTAATATGATCACATAATTTATTTCTGTAGCAGGTAGGAAGCATGTAGGCAGTTTTGAGTCTACAGCCACGCTAATTACTCTGTGAGGCTAAATGCTAAATCCTCACAATGCTAACATGCTGATGCTAAGCAGGTATAATGTTTACCATGTTCATCTTAGCTTGTTAATTAGCACAGGTACAGGTGAGCCTGATGGAATAACCTTCTTCCCATATATTGGAAAATGTGAAATTTCATTCTGAGGGCAACATGAATGTATGAACCAAAAATCCATCCAATAGCTGTTGAGATATTTCAAGTGGTGGAAGCTTGGATACAACCTCTTCCAGTGTTTGCTGATTATATATATATTCATGTTCACTATCCCCTATCATTCCTTATAGAAGCACACCACCAGACCACATTACCACATCTTTTCAGGACCAAAGGAAAGCAGGCAGATTATTATTAACTTGTTGGGCTCGACAGTTTCTAATCACAAAATGGCTGCTCTCCCACACAGTTTTCCACACAAGGACTAATGGTGACGCTGATAATCCCCTTCTATTCACTTTCTAGGCAGCCACAATACTGAGACAGAGGAAAACGATCACCCTCTTTCATCCACATCCCTGCCTAATTAATTTATCTGCACTCGACAAACAGGCTAACGGCAGCTTAGGTGGATCTACTGAAAACAAGACAAATGATCAACTTCTTCTGCTGAAGACGCCTTGTTCTCATTGTTCTCATTTATCTGTTTCTATCCAGCAGCTGGGCGTTTGATGTATTTTCTTATTATCTAACCCAAGCAATTCTCAGTTACTTGCCAAGTCTTCATTGAGACCCAAATCACAATCATGGTCTAGCCATGCAGGTATGTTTCTTTTTCATTGGACTAAAATATCCAGCTCCATGCTTTTTATTTTACCCTAGTCCTGGGATTAGTTTTAATCTAGTAGCTGTAGTTAACGCTAAGAGTTTCCAGCATTACACAAGCAATAATAGCAGTAAGAGTAATGCTAGCAGTTAGCAGCAGTTAGCAGTAACAGTTAGCAATAGTAGCAGTAAGAGTAATGCTAGCAGTAGTAGCTGGAACAGTAATGTTAATAGCAGCAAAAACAGTCAATGATGAGTTGTGGCGTCCACTCTCTTTGCCTCCTCGGCTCATTTAGACTCTAATTAGTGCTGCGTGTAATTAGCTGAAGTGGCACAAAGCAGCACATACAGTGAGATGTCTGGTTTATCTGAGGAGGCGCATGAGCTTCATCAAACAGTCTAATGTGACATGTAAAGGAAGCATGATTCATCCTCTGAGGAACATGAATATCACTGAACAAAGTTTCATGGCAATCCATCCAATAGTTGTTGAGATATTTCATCCTTGACCAAAGTGGTGGAACAGACCAGCTGACTTACATTACCACCCTTATAGCACTAGACAGAACAATCGCCTGCTGATATACGAGTCAGTTTCTTTGTTGTTTCTGAAGTATAGTTTCACAAACTCCTCATCCACTATAATCTAAACTCAAATCAGAATTTCATGTTCATTATTTGTTGCCGTGTTTCTGTGCTGCTAACTGTTTAGTGTTTAGATGCTTGACATGAATCTCAAACCGCCAGCTGCTGTTTAACGCTGCTGTTGTTGCCTCCGGGTCGGACACACAATGTTTTTTATACATTCAATTATCTAAAACAGCCATAGGCTCATGAAAGAATGATGCCTTTGATGTACAGTTTTCCATAAAGGATGATGGAAGAATGAATAAATGATGACTGCATTGTGTCCGTACAGCACTATTTGACCCATGCATGAGTGTATACATGTGTGTGTAAAGGTGGTTTACAATGCACAGCACTCGTATTCACCTCCTGTGAGTGTAAATCATAGATGTGGCGTATAAATCTTGACCTGAAAAGCAAAATACAGCTTTCAGATAAATAAAACTACAATATGTGCCTCAGAAATGTAGTGTAATGGAACTTCCCAATTAACGTTCTTGAATAAACTAGTTACTAGTAACTTTACATCACTGTGTGCAGCTGCATGAACACTGTTTGCAACAAACTTTTATCCCAGGAGCATTAATTTACCCCCAACATAAAATATTGCTTGTTGTGTTCACATCCATTACATCTGCCACCATGAACCCTTTATAACTGTATATCTGTGCTCGCTAAAGCCATTGTTGTTATTGATTGTGCCTCCCTGCAAGCTGAGCTGCAAACTCCCAGCTTCACTTGAGGTCTTTGTCTTTCTTTATAAGAGTTGCATACTTGCAAGTTACTTTCTCAGAGGCAGGAACGTGTAGAGTGATTAAAAAGAAGTTTCTCTTGTTACTTATAACACTTAAATGTGCAAACACACCATGAAACAGCAGTAAGCTAGTGTTTCTCTCTGCAGACATGTGGCTGCAGTGGCCAAGCTCTCCGTCTGAAAACTGCTCTTTTTCAGATCAGACACCAAGTACAAGAAATGTGAATGAATTACAGTCATTTATACGACACACGGGACGACACACTGTCATACATGCATAGAAACACATATAAAATATAAATAACAGGAAAATCTGGACCAAATTTGAATCATTACTGTTTTGTGTTATTTTTTATCACCTTTGTCTGTCTAATTTGTCTAATTGATATGTTTTTTGTCCCATTGAACTAATAGTAACTAATTTAAAAAAGGATTCTGCCTGTGTGGATGCCAGTGTGTTCATACTGAGCACCAAAATACACATGAAGTACCAAATGTAAAAGTATGCATCATGCAGATATATACATTTCAATATAATATAGTTGTATAATGATTGATGCATTGATGTGTTCATCTCTTCAGTGTTGCAGCTGGTAAACGTGGTTAACTACTGCTTATTATCAATGTCTCCACTGAGCTTTTCTTATGTTAATCTACAATAAAACATCATATTTTATTTGTTGATTATAATTTGTATTATTAATCTGAATCTGCAGAGTAACTACAGCTGTAGTGGAGTAAAAAGTACAATATTTCCCTCCTAAATGTCCTGGAGTAGAAGTAGAAAGTAGCACAGCTTCCAGTTTATCTGTCAGAAAGTTGAGGTGTAGAGCTGTTCCTTTAACTGTGCAGCCGAACACCTGAGTAAAGCAGGATGTTTTCAGCAGCCCGGACTGTTTTATTCATGCTCTCTGTGCATTAAAGCTGTCAGAAGGCATCAGCGGGCCGCGCTGCCCGGGTCGTGGGTTCAAATCCGGCTCCTTTCTGCTCGCCGTCAGCCTGAATTGTTTGCCAAAGCAGTTTTAACAAAAGCACTTAAGACAAAAAGAAAAAGCACTTTGCGGAGCGTCGAAAGGCCAGAAATAACACGTCACACTAACTCAGAGCACATTACGGGAAAATGAGTTCGTATGGTTTCACTGCAGGAGAGAATCTGACTCGAGTGGAAGGAGGAAGGAAGGAGGTGAAGTGAGGAGATCGCTGTATCCCTCCGTTCATCCCTTTCCCATCTTTTCACCCCTTATTGGTTCCTCCTCTCCTTCTTTAATCCCTCCTTTCTTTCCTCCTCGTGCTCCTTCCTCTTTTGTCTTCATCCGTCCTCTCTGGTTTTCTATCCTCCATCTTTCTCAGAAGTCGCTCTGCTTTCTCTCTTTCCATCCTTTTAAAAATAAAGAGTTCTCCATCATTTTATTCCTCTATTTCTCACCTTTTCCTCGTCTCTCGCCTCATTCTGGTCTCATTTTCAAGTCTTATTTACAGTTTTTGTTAACGACCTTTAACTAAAAAAGAAAAGAAAAAGAAAACAAGAACCAGACTGGGAGGCCCTAATGAAAGACCCTATCCAGGTGCATTATGGGAAATGTAGGATCCAGTGTTTCTGGACTAAGAGTAAGGATAGCTCTACCTGCTGATGAGAAGCGGAGCAGCATTTAAACTATTTCACCATAACGTAACAATTACATTTGTGATGAAGAAGTCAGACTGATTGATTTCCACTGTAAGAATAATCACTCACAATCAATAGAAACCTGGAGACTCTGGATCTGAAAACCTCGTCCACAACTCATAAATACATTTATTGAAGAGCAGCGTGAGACCAGAGTGGTTTTATGCACAAAATCAAAATCAGGCGTCAAACCCAACATGACGGTGGTCTTCGCTCACAGTCCTTCCTTCGCAGGAAGAAGAGGAAGGAAAGACTTCCCTTCACCGGATCGGCTGTCAGCAGCGGTTAGAGCTCCAGGAGACGAGAGGAGGAGGAGGAGGAGAGGAAGAAGAAGAGGAGGAGGAGCGGATTAGAGAGGGAGAGGAGTTGGAGTCGATTCATTCATCTTTCTGGGTGAAACTCCGACTGTGAGACCTGTCAAAGTAAGAGAGGGAGAGATGGAGGGAGATTAAAACAGAGAGAGGGCTCGACTTTAGAAAACTTCTCCGAGCTTCCAGCGACAGTTGAGCAGCAGAAGCGACAAAAAACATCAACAAAGAAATAAAATTGTGAGGTTATCAGGGACGTTTAAAGCTTCTGCTCTCAATACATCTTTTATCTTTTTACTCCTCTTATTTCTTAAATGTCAAGTGGCTCTGGTTTCTCCTGCTTCATGCTGAGAAAAGACCCCAGGTCTGAGAGCCAATGAGAAGAAAGCAGAGTCTCCAGGAGTGAGGCGCATCACTTCCTACAAAAACAAATCAAGTGAAATCCTCTGTGATCTAAACTTGTATTTGTTCAGGATGGAAACTAAAGAAGTTCCACTTTGACCTGCAGAGTAACTCCTCACTGAAGCTTTCAGAGACATGTAACACGAAGTGGAGCTTTAAACTGCACTTAAGTTCAGTACTTGAGTACTTGAGTACTTGCTAGTGGGTTAACGTTGTTGTTGTGGGTTAACTTCTATATGAAAGCAGATTAACGTGTCTGCGCATGAATAAGAGTGCGACTGCAACAACATGCAGCAGCAGCAGCTGTCAGTCAGGATCAGACACTCGCAGCTACAAACTGCCTCGTGTTTCCTCCTGAGTGCAGCCAGCTGCCTGTTAATTGGCCTGCAGAGTGATGGAGGGGCGACGACTCCCGCCGAGGACTTCGGCAAAAGGCGAAGCTGCCTGGCTCAAAGGCCCGTTGGTGTGAGAGGTCGCGTCCGAGCAGAGATTCTCACCATTCCCACAACAACAGCAGCACGCTGTTCTTGAAGTTGGGTAAATGCCTCCTTCAGGGCGTTCTGTTTCTGTCTTTGATGGTATTTCTGCTCTATTAGAGAGAGATCTAGGTCAACACACACATCACATACACATTTATTCCTCTTTCTCACTCAAAGACGATTTTAGCTTCTTTCAGACGTGCACTTAGTTTTCTGGATCGTCCTCATGTCTGAATAAACGCCTGAATAACTTTTGTGCAAAAGTCTCGACTGCAGTCAGACGACATTTCTGTAACGACTCCAAGTCTGAACTGAACACTGTGACATTAACACACACACACACACACACATTGAATCAATTATCATCTCTTATGCACAAAGAAAACAAAATCTGTTTAACAAAACACCAAAAAAGTTCTCAGATCAGTCTAAAAGATGAAAAACAACTTGGACAACCACAGTCATAATCAGAGCAGCACCAGCTTCCCCTCATGGAAGAATAAATGAATATCCAGGAAAACGCTTTACAGACAGCATGAGAGCAATGTATTAGTCAGAGGGTTTCCTGGAGGAGAAGCGTCCCTCGCAGTCATGATGGTCGTTAAAGCTGCAGCGGAAAAACACATTTTCAAATCCATCAGCCTGTGAGAGAACAGGAAAACATCATCTTCCTTCACATCATCACACTTCTCAACCCCACCGCTGCTTCTCAGCGCCGATGTCAAGAGAGCATCGCGGCCACAGGAACAACATCCAGACGTTGCACAGGAAACTAATTACAACTTTATACTTGTGCTCCGCGGCTCCTCAGAGCAGATGTTGTGCTCTTCACAGCGTTCCTGTCCAGTGGAAGCTACGTTTGACATGTTGTTGATCATCTGAAGAACAACACCCACGTTAAAGCAGCAGAAACATTTTACTGCACAGGGAGTACTTTTGATTCTCAAGGTACATTTTGTTGACAGTACTTTACAGTACTTTTTACTTTATTACAGTTTGAACAGAGGACTTTTACTTGTGGTGGAGTATTTTCACAGTGTGGTATTAACACACACACACACACACACTATCTCCTCCGTTTCTCTGAACCAGCAGTTATCTGTTCTCTCTTAGTCAAACCATAAGCAGACAATCAGCTTTTAAATCACTGTACTAATTGCTTTTTTATGACAGTTGTCATGACAACCAGGCCGCCCTTTGAAGCCATCCAATGGTTTTTAGGCTCCATCGGGGCTGAATGAGTGTGTGTGTGTGGGTTTCAGGATGGAAGTGCGGCGCTGATGATTTGCAGATTTACTGGGGCACAAATAAATACATAGAGGGGTGCAGCGACTTAGCCAGCACACACACACACACACACACACACACACACACACACACACACACACACACGCTGGCGTTCACACTGGGTTGGTGGTTGCACAGAGCTGGCAGGGAGGCAGGCAGCTGCAGGGAGGAGTGTTTTAATCCTCAGATCTGCAGGAAAAAACTTCTCACTGAGCTGGAGGCCTGCAGGGTGCAGAGAGAAGCCGTCAGCTAAAAGGTCACAGGTTCAATCCCCGCTCAGGAGCACACACCAACATAGTCCTGTATATTATTAGCTTTCCACACATAATGTTCTAAAAAGCATTGAGCAACATACTAACAGATTTGTTGTGAAGTTGTATGTTCGAAAGATTTAAGAACATTTGTGGCGTTCATCAATAATGTTCTCATATGTAGAATGATATTATTGTAAATCCATGAGTGGTGCAACTTGTCGTACGAATCACGAATGTATACACGCGTCCGTTGGACCTGAAAATTAGAAGAGATTTATACTTTACGTTCATTTTCCTGATAATAATTCTGTACATGGTGACGTGATATGCGTTTGCAGGTGTGTAGAATTTACAGAGATCATTTCTGAGACGGTGATAAAACGCTTGTGTGTGTACGGAGATCGTAATGTGGACGCAGCCTCAGATGTTTGTGTGAAAAGTAAAATAAATAGTTAAGAATCAAAAGAGAGCTGAGAGAGAAGTTCAAACCCCGATTACTTTCTCACAGCAACACCCAGCTGAGCCATCACGGTGTGAGGTACGTGTTATTATCGTCCTCTAACTGACTGTTATTCACTATTCAACCATCTGACAAAGCTCCTGTGAAGCAACACGGCACCTTAAAAGCTGCTTTTAGAGTCAACGATGGTCCAGACAAGTGTGAAAGTGTAAAAGTGCAAACATGTGCATGTTGTTTGAGGTGAAAGCCGCACCGTTCATCAGATCTCAGGACTAACACTAACAACAACACACTGTCAGCGTGTGTGTGTGTGTGTGTGTGTGTGTGTGTGTGTGCGTTGACAACCGTGGCTTTTCTGCTCTTATAGAAAACAAAGAGCTCTTGTTGTTGTTCATTAGACTTCTTTTAACTGAAGGATGATCGGCTCTGACACCATCTTGTTTCTTGTGCATCTTTTAACCACATCAGCAGCAACTTTCTACACGTTGTCATCTAACTATTGATCTCAGTTTTCAGAGTTAGAGGAGAGAAAATAATCCAATAGGAACAGGAACTGCTTTCCTCCATTACACCTCTGACGTGGTCCCATTTGTCCTGCTGAAAACTCTTTTTGTCCACCGAACAGACCGATAGTTTTGGTGGTATTCCTGCTGCAGACAGTCTGTCCTTTCAGCTCCGCTCAGCTGCTGCTGAAAGGAGATCAGGAAACACACCAACTCATTCAACTACTGAACAAAAAGAGGCAGCAGACTTTAAACCAAAACAGAACCAGTCACGAAGCTTCTTCAGTCAGACTTTCTGATAAACAGCAGCAGCTGATTCCTTTTGTACCAGACGTCAGGAGATCGTACGTAAGACTGAGTAACGCAGCTAAAAGACTGCATTTTCTGTCTATTTCTAGACTTTAAACTATCAAATGCCAAAGAATAATCTACATAATCTAAATAATATATATATATTTATTGCATCAGTCTTAAATGACAAAGACGTAATAAGCCACTCCAGTTTTCCAGGTCTCTTATTACAGCAAATCTTCTGGTGTGTTCGCCAGAGAAAGAAAAACGCGACCTTAATAATAATGAATAATTCTAACTCACATTTACTGCAGCTGTCTCGTGCAGATATCGCACAAAGGAAGGATTTTTGCAGATTCATTCAATTCTTACTGGGAACTTGAAAGTTAGCTGGAAACGGGGAAAAAAGCCTGGCTCTCACTAATTAACACATTTAATCTCATTTGTTTAATCTGTACAACCAACACAAGTGAAAAAACAACAATAAGTGGAGCCTAGAACTATTTCTCTCTGTGCACAGAGACTTCCTAGTCAAACACAATTTGTCTTTTTCATTCCAGTTTCTCATTTTATTAAAAACAACAAGATATAAGATGCTTATTAGTGAGCCTTGGAGCTGCTGGGAGATTGTTTCTTGACCTTTGAGGGAGCCAGGCTAGGTGTTTCCCCCTGTTTCCAGTCTTTATGCTAAGCTAAGCTATTCGCTTGCTGGCTGTAGCTTCACATTTACTGTACAGATACGAGAGTTGTATCAATCTTCTGATCCAAATCACAGTAAGAAAGTGCCAAACTATAACTTTCAGTTAATGTCAGCTGATACGTGAATTCATCATTGAATAAACAGCAAACACACAAATCGCTTTACAGTTTTTCCTCCCATTCACCCATTCACACACACCACCCACCAGCCCCGAGACAACCCGCTCTACCTCCTGAGCCACAACAATCTAACAACAATTAAAAAACTACTCTGAAACCAACACAATTAATTTAGAATTCAGTGTGTTTCCAACACCTCCTGCAGGTTTCAGAACATTACAGCGCGATTTGCTACCAAATGCAATCAAACAGAACTACAAAAGGGGGTGATTGTGCCCTTCTGCTTCTGTGTCACACATCCATGCAGTACAAAAAGAGTTCCCAGACCCAGCAGGAGCCTGTTTCTAAGATACCTCTGACTCACAACATGGAAATGCATCACAGCATGGCAGCACCTGGAAACTGGGCTGGTGGCAGGGGTGCAGCGCTTCCCTCCGGTACTCAGTGTGGGAATGGGGGTGATCATTAGGACGTCAAATTGGATTGCAGAAGAAGAAAAGCTGGAAGGATTCACAACTGGAGCTTTGACTGCACTCTGCACAAAAAGCTGCTGCTTGACAGATTGAATTACAGCCCAAAATGGGGGAGGGGGGGGGGGATTAAAGTCATGCAAATCAAGAAACAATACTGTAATAAAGGGGAAACTGTCAGACTAAAAGATTCTCCACTGACAAAAAGGCAAATCTAAAAGTGTTGAAAGCTTAACTAGATGAAATGTAAACCTGACAGACAAAGAACACACTCCGGGGAAGACAGAACCCGTCTGACAGGACGTGAAGACCTCGTGTAGAATCACATGTAAAGAGCTATTTTCATCTGAAGTGACGACTTTAGACTCTCGGTTTGTCTCTTTAAAGTTTTGGCACTGGACACTTTATACATTTCAGACTGACATTTAGTATTTTTTTACTCAGCAAAACGACCAAAAAGTATTTGACCAACT
The DNA here is from genome assembly GCA_036024295.1 of Nannoperca obscura. NCBI lineage: Eukaryota > Metazoa > Chordata > Actinopteri > Centrarchiformes > Percichthyidae > Nannoperca > Nannoperca obscura. The sequence goes on along the minus strand of JAVQJL010017152.1, from coordinate 7,451 downwards.
CGACCAACAACCACATTACATCAACAAAAATGATCCCATCATAAAAAATCACAACAACACAGGAGCAGCACTGCATGATGGTCTTTCTACTTTGGGTATTTATGATCACTTTTAATTTTACTTCATTTTTATTCTGTGATTTTGCATCTTTTTAGTCAGATTAAAGCTATTCTTTGGAAGTCTGCATTGATCTGTATATTAAACAGCATTACTCCAATAATCCACCAGCAACCTGCAGACTGACAACAACAGTGATCAATCAGACTGAACGGATGTTTTCAGCACGGGCAGCTCATGCTCATGATGATGAAGCTTTCAGGTATCTTTTCTTTCCCAATACCCCCCCTCATACTGTATTACTGTTCGCCCTCTACATGAGTCTCAATTTATTTAACATTCATTTATAAAACGTGCTTCAGATATCGTTTTAAGCGGACGCAGTTTGTTTTAAAGTCTAAAGTGTGGATCTTGTGTTAATCTTGAAAGTGCAGCTGTGTGTGTACAAAGTGCAAAGTGTGGTGATTAATAAACACTCTCAGCCAATCACATCACTGGTCTCCAAGCCAATCACAGCGAAGCATGAAAAAAACAGTTCAACCCTTGCTCACCTGTTGCACCGTGATACAGTTTCAAGAAACAACTAAATATGGAACGCTACTTTGGTTTGTTATTTTAAAAGGTTAGAAAGGAGGAACTGATTCTCATCATTAATGCTGCAGTCTTAAAGAGGATCACCAAATCCTCTGGGGACCTTGAATATCTGTGTCAAATGTCTGGACAATCCAGCCGATAGTTGATGAGATATTTCACTCAAAACCACAAATGTCAACCTCATGGTGGCGCTAGAGGACAAGTCAGGTGATCAACAGAATTAAGGAGATTCATCCTGAGGGGAACATGAATATCTGTAACAGATTTCATGGCAATCCACCCAGTAGTTGATGAGATATTTGAGTCTGGACCAAAGTGGTGGACCGACCTAAAACAGAAAACCACAGGTCTCAAAGTGTGAAAGACTGTAGAGACACGTGAAGATCTCTGATCTCTGTCTTCAGTGTCAGTGAAGCCCCACGAACACAGGAGGAGAGGCTGAAGGACGACGGAGGAGAAGAGGAATTGTTTGAGAACAGCAGGTGATCTTTTTAATGAAGCTCCACGATTTAAACCACTCCCCACTTTCTCACATCTCCCCAGGTTTTTGCAGACACGCGTGAATCGCAATCGCTGCTCATCTGTTTTAGAGGAAGTTTGTTTCAATATGGGCCAAACTGTTTAGCAAACTCCACCTTCATCCGAGCACTTTGTCAGCTGAGGAAAAACTCTCCAAATAAAGGTGCTTGTCGAGCTAAAATCAGCTAAAACCAATGTTATCTTCTTGTCAGCAGACAGTTTGTCAAGCTGTTTCCTCTCCTTTGGTTTCCTCCTCATTTGCATTATGTTGGATTGTTCTTAAAGCAACAGAGAGACAGAGGAAGAAGTTGCGGTGGGGTGGTCGGGATGGATGGTGGGAGCGTGGAAAGTTCAGGACGTTGACACCAGAGAGACAAAACGCATTAAAAAGACAAATGTAGGAACATTAAAACAGCAGAAAGGTTTCAAATCAAACAGAGATTTAAAAACAAGTTCAGTTCATAGTAAAATGGTGTCTTGTGCACCCAAATAGGCCGAGAATCTTTATGGTTATGACACTTAAATAAAGATTATTAATTTGTTTTACTGTAGGTAAAGCAAGAAAAAGCACCTAAAACTCAATCACTCAAATTAAAATCATGCTTCAAGTCACAGCTGACTTTTTAAATGTTTAACCAAGACTATGATCTTCCTTCTTCCACCGTCACCAGCTGCTGTGTGAGTTCTTACTTATAACCAGGGACTCAGTTGCTTCCACCATGTGCAGATATGTCTCACTAACACATTTCCTCTCCTCTGTAGACGAAGCATAAACCTAAATGAAGTTTCGTGCAGCTTTGCAAATTCATAAAGTCTGTTAGCGCCCAGTGTTGTTTTAATGCAAGGTGAGCAGAGCAGCGGGGGCGTACGCCTAATTTAACTCCTCAGGGCCTAATGGACAGCGGAGCCCCGAGAGTGCAGCTCCGCACGCTCAGAAAGCTTAATCAGCCGTGTGTCTTCAGCCCACGCGAGCTCCTCCACATGTTAAAGGAACATTTCTGCAGCAGCATACAGCTGACCTTGTCCCCAACGTACCACCAGGGCTCAGTCTGCTGTGAGCATGGGTGGATTCATGCACAAGGGCCTGTTGTCTTGTTGCAAAGTCAATAAAACAACCACAAACAAATGTCAAACATCTACAAAGACACAATACAACCACGAAAACACACAAAATATCTACCAAGAGATGCAAAACATCTACAAAGAGATGCAGAACAACCACAAAAACCTACAATTCAACCACAAACTATCACAAAACAATTGCAAGGAGACACAAAGTGGCAACAAATAATCACAATGTGACCACGAAGACACAAAACAAACTAATGACGTTCTTTGTGTTTTATGCTAATTAGCTAATATTAGCACGTTAACACGCTAACCTAAGATGGTGAACATGAGAACATGATAAACATTAGCCATGCTAACTGTCAGCACGTTAGCATTTAGCTCAAAGACTTAAGACTAAAGTTACTCAACAGATCATTAGAATACAACATATTTCTTAACAAGCTGTTCAGCGGCGACAGTTGCCATGAAGAGAAATGACCCTTTGACCTTTTCTATGAATAACAACAGCGTGGAAATATTGAAGAGCAGCCCTCCCTGTTTTTAACACATTGTAAGGCTTCTCTCCTCCACCTCTGCTGTTTCTGGCCGGCACATCAATAAATCATCCAAAATGTGATGAATCATTTGCGACAAGTGGGTTAATACACGTGCACTGCTCAGATCCCTTCACCTGAACTCTCGACACTTTTCATATGCTGTTATTCCCGTTAGCCAGCGAGCTTTCATCTGAAGGTGGAGCAGAACCAACAGAAGCTGAGAGAAGACGTCGAGGTTTTAGTGCCGTCAGAGTTGAGTTGAGTTTATTTTATGTAGAAGCAGCAGAGACAAAGAAATATCTCACTGGACGATACAGATTCTGCACATTTGTGGTCACATAATCCATGGGAATATTTGTATTACTTTGAACTCATTTAATCAATAATTTGCTGCTGACGGCATGCTGGCAGGAAGAGTGCATCATAAACACCTGCCCAGCGTCTCTGTGCAATCGTATGTGGTCACGTGCAATAATAACTATTTCTTTTTAAACATTTAAAGGTTTACATTGTTAAAGTGTCGCTATTTTCTCAAATGTTTAAGAACAAAACAATCAGTCGAATCGATTACTAAAGAAAATAATCAGCAGATTGATCAATATGGAAAATAATCAGCTCCCGCTCAACAGCAGCAACATGCTGCTTTTACATGAAAGCACAGGTAATAATTAGCTTTTACTATAATATATAACTAGTATAACAGTCACAGGAGACATTTTTCTGCATTGTGTACTTTTGCTTTTAATACTTTAAGTACGTTTTCTTGATTTTTATGACAGTAATATTTTCTAATGCAGGACTTTTAGCATTTCACTGTGTTATTGGTACTTTTACTACAGTAAAACTTCTCCTCACCTCCAGCACTCACAGCCAAACACACTGTGGCTCGAGAGGATTCACTGACAACAACGATATCATCCAACGTGGTAACACAGCACTTTGAACTGCATCCGTGTATGAAAGGTGCTGTATAAATAAACTTGCCTTGCCTTGCAGCACTGATGATCCGATTGTCTCCCGCTTTATGTAAAATCTGCATATTAACCAGCTGATCCCTGTCGACTGCACCAGCGTTAATGGAAACTGCTCCACGCAGGTGCTGCTGACAGAAAATTAGTTTAAATAAAATGGAACTCTTGAGTGTCGTAACTGTATAATCTGTAAAAACATGATTTTACAGACTGACTGTGTGTCCATATTCCCAGAAAACATTGGCTTTTGGTTCCATCTTTTATTCATTTTATTTTATTTTAATTTTATTCTTGTTCTTCTGGTGCTTTTTATATCAGAATCATTTCACATCCGAGATCGTTGCCGAGAGTCGAAACAGTGAGGTCAAGGGTCAGAGGTCACAGCACCCTGACAGTGACGGATGGAGCAGATAAATAGTGCTGTGACCCAAAAGTGATCAGGGATTTAAGGGAACAGACGATCAAGAAGAAATAAATCATTGGTTTGGTTATAATTTAGTTTGTTTTGATTCATTTTGACTTTTAAACCTCCAAAAAAACAGCAGCCAGTTAGCTTAGCTTAGCATAAAGACTGGAAACGGGAGGAAACAGCTAGCCTGGCTCGGTCCAGAGGTAACAAAATACCCTCATTAACACTCCCTGATTAACACGTTCTTTCTCGTTTGTTGAATGCGTATAAAAAACACGACAGTTTGCAGTTATATGGAGATCAGATTAGTCTAACGAGCCTGAATATGTCGCCACACCATCCCAGGATACTGCAGTCAGTGACACCCGCTGACCTGCCGGCAGCAAATGAACCAAACATCAATACATAAATCAAAGACTGAAGACAGGAGGCTCATCATTTTGGTGTTTTGCTAACTATATTTGGAGCGAGTGATGAGAAGGGCAGGGTTTCTAGAGAGCGCAGAAACCCGCTGGAGGACATCATGCGTTGGGTTTCTTAGTCACCGTGAGTCTGAATCCTGCCACACGAGGAAGCATTTGTATTATTACATTTCTCCAGATGGAAAACGTGTTCTGCCGAAAAGAGTCATGAATGTGTTTGTTTCTTTAAATAAAAAGTCTTATTTTACCCAGAATTCATGGCAAATTGGTTAAATGTAAGATTAGCTCAGTGCAACAGATGGATTTGCTCGTCTCTCCGAAGTCTCACTATTAGTTGGATCCAATCCAAACAGCCAAAGTCTACATTTGTGACTGACAGCTGTTTCTCCCTGGTTCCAGTCTTTATGCTAAGCTACGATTAGCCTACAGGTATCGATCTTCACATCTAGCTCTCGGGAAGAAAGCCAACTCTTCTGTCACGGTTGGTCTTTTGAAGCAAACCACACACAGAGTGATTTAGACAGTTCCTCCAGAGTCTGTTGGTGGTTTTTGGAAACTTCCTTAAAACACATTAAAAAAAAGATCTCACAAAGGAGCTTTAGTTATCAGGACAAATCTAATCAGATTCAGTGTGTGTGTGTGTGTGTGTGTGTGATGTAACTGAGGCGTCGCCGCTCTACCTGCAGCTCTCAGGTCAGCCTGTAACGGTGTTAATTACCGTCTTCACTCTGTCAGTCTGTTTAATGTCGGCTCATTAACCTGCTTCAAACTGTCTGTTCATCCACTCCTTCTGCTGCCGCCGTCTTCCGCTCTGTTCGCCCTCGCTTTGCTCTTCCCTCTGTTGCTCTCTGCGTCAACTCGTCCTTTGTTGCTGCATTATTTAATATATTTATTTTTCTGTTTGCGTTTCATCAACCCATCTGTCTCCCTCCTTTCGGTTCTCCGTCTCTTTGTGTTTGGATCGTCTTATTTAGTCCAAAGACTTCAGTCTGAAAAGAAAGAAACAACTCTCTCTGCTTTTTGTCTCACTTTAAACTTCCATCTCTCCCTCTAACTTCTTCTTTGGTGCTTTTTCTTTTTCTCTCCCTCATCGATCCAGAGTCGCTCTACTCTCCTCCTCCTTCATCTTCCTGAATCATGAAGCTACTTTAGTGGCTGAGAGCTGCAGTCTTAGAGCTCTGAGAGCCTCCAGGAAGCCGTTAGTCACCTTTTAACACTCCAACAAACACTCAGGCCATTTTTCAACCACGTGTCTGCACTCAGTACTTCACACGAGATCACACGAGATTCAGTCTTGCCGGACTTCAAGTTTTGCGCTTGTGGACCAGTCGGCGTCCTGTGAAGAACTACAGGTTTCCGTGTGACGACAACAACAATGGCTGCTCCTTTGTTAGTTAGCGTAGCAGCATCAGTTTTATCAGAACCGGAGAGATTTCTTTGTTTAAAGACGAGCAAAATACGTCACTGAAGGCTTTTTCTCGATGGGAACGATGTTTGCGCTCTTCTCCCGTCTGTGACTACGTCGTCTGGGTGCGTTGATCTGATTGGATGAAGTTAGATCAGACACATGGTTCATCCAATCACCTGCCGTGTTTGTTTTGAAAGTGCCCGCCCTTTTCCACAAACATTTTCCAAGGACGACTTCTCAGCCAAAAAACTAAGTGCGAGAATGAAACCGATGTTATTCAGTCGCACAACACTAGTCAGAAATTATTTAAGTATTTTGGGGAAGAAAACAACATTATTTTACATCTTTATATAACTCAATACTACAAATCTGTGTGAAGGGGCTTCAGCATTCTGTCTTTAGACCCTCGATTCAGACCAGGAAAAACTCTTTACAATCTAATAATGTCATTTATGATAATATATCAGTCACAGTGGAGGTTTTACGGCAGCGCGTCTACTTTTGGTGCATTTTGCTGATAATACTTAGCATGACTGTGCACTCAAGGATCTGAGTACTTGTTCTTCCACTGTAGATAATTAAAAACTGTAAAAGGATATTGAAGCAATGATACACGGTACGCTGACGACTCATGAGACGCAGAACGACACTAAAGGACATTCATTAAAAGTATTAAGTACGTTCAATATAGAGCAATTAAAAAAGGGTCACTCCTACGAAGGAACTGGAGTCCACAGAGCCACGAGGCCCAAGTGCCGCTTTGCTTTTCTTATTTTAGCAAAAAGTGTCTTTGAAGTGTGGCTTGATTTAGAAATCTAAAAATGTGTGTGTGTGTGTGTGTGTGTGTGAGGCGACTGATCATCAGACACTCTGGAGGAGAAGAAACGAGGACGGACAGCAGACTTGTTGTGCTGTTTAAATGCTTTTGTTCTCACCCTGATTAAAATAGATCCAGGCGTTTTATTTTGGGGAGGCGACAGTCAAATTTGTGTTTATCTCCCGGTCGAGTGTAAACTGTGAGAGGCAGGTGTGTAGTACAACTACTAATCATGAGGTTCTTGTACTGATTTCCATTTTATGCTTTAGTTTCAGGTCACTTTTATCAGATTCTCATTAATACAACACAACTAATATATTATAATTTATTATTATGGACTAAGCTACCTGTTAGCTCCACCTTTACCAGGTACAACATTAGTGATGCTTATATATTAATGCATCCAATAATATATCCTATATTATTCTGAATTATTCTACATTTACTTTTTATTGTAAAAGAGTACTTCTGCACTGTGGTACTGATACTTTTACTTTGAAAAATATCTGAATACTTATTCCACCTCTGCTGTGTGTGTGTGTGTGTGTGTGTGTGTGTGTGTGTGTGTGTGTGTGTGCGCGCGCTGCAGGTCCAGTCATTATGAAAACGCAGGAGTCTGCAGAATAAACAGCTGATGGACTAACCCC